>JAJOZX010003531.1:390000-503374 GCA_023014485.1 Bathynomus jamesi | reverse complement strand
TTTCCAAATAAACCGCCTATGGGTCCAGACTTTTGCACCACCCTGTATATGTATATATATATATATATCTCTATATCTATATATATATTATATATATAATACGGTGGTTACCAAATATAAGTACAGAAATTTTTGCTATACATTTTCTATACGTATATAAAAAGAATTAGTATACATTTCATATACACTCGATTCCGGGAACATCAGGGATTTGAGTATCGTGAATTTGCCGTATCGCGGGTTAAGTCATGGTGTATCCGAGCGATGCTCTCGGGATTGAGTGCACTTTCTTCAGTCAAAGAAAAGCCAATTAGTTTAGTTATTGTTTGTCTTTCCTGTAAGTGTTCATTTAGAATAGTTGAATCGGGTTGATTTCGATTATATATATGTTGTTCATTCAAACGTGAAGGAACACCATTGTACCGAAGTCATGGTCTAACAGAATTAAATTAACAACAGTGGTCTCGTTGCTGTTTCCTTCCGCATTTCTCAGGATGTTTTGAGGCAGTCCATTTCTGAGTAAGGCGAAACTGAGAGGTTGATGTATGGTCTAGCATTCCAGCATTTTTATGGAGATGAACGACACGTTAACGTCTTAAACAGCCAGCGAGCCGAAAGAGATGTAAAATGAGTTTTTGTCAATACTAAAAACTGTCCGCTGTGAATACCTTAAAACTGAGACTCTAAATAAACATTATTAGTGATATCTAAAGTATGCAAGAATACGCTGTTGGAGACAAAAGTAGATCAAACAAAAGTTGCGTTTTTTGACAAGTGGGTCTCTAATAGAAAATCTGAAAAGTATATATTGTTTTCGGGATGAAAGAAAACTTCCGATTTGTTTCAATACACTTTCCACCTATAGAACACTCCTTAAATATTTCATAGTTAGAACTCGTTTAGACGGATGTCTGCCATCAATTTTAAAGTAGATGCTGTGGATAGATTATAAAGTGAAAAGTGCAGTGATAATCCTATATTACCATTCACCTAATTACCGCACTTGAAAGAAAATTTTCAAGGCTCGCTTTCCGAATCAGCCAAAGCCATCAACTCGATAAATCCTTACCACTAAATCAAAGCCGAGTATTATAGACGATACTAAATACTCGTAACATCGATGATTTAGCGATATTATCGATGAAGTTTGAATTCTCTTCAGTTTTTAAGACTATTGTCAATGAATGTCAACACAAATAAGTAAAGTAAAACCTCTATAGCCCTGGATAAGCCGGAATCCTCTATGACCCGGAAAAACTTCCCCTCGGGAAAAACCCTGGGATCACCTGAAGATCAGGGCCCCCAGCCTTCGTTAGTTAGCCTTATAAGGCTAACTAACGGAAAATATCACGACTTAACCTAACCAATCGTTAGGTCAACTGTACGGCGTACGCCCTTGATGATTGGTTAGGTTAAGTCGTGATATTTTCGTTAGTTAGCCTTATAAGGCTAACTAAAGAAGGCTGGGGCCCTGATCTTCAGGTGATCTATTTTTTCTTCCAGAAACATTGTTTTAGCACACTGTATTGATTTATACACTTTAAAATAGGGTTTTTTACAATACTTTAAATTTTACCTCTATAAGACAGAATCCTCTATTTCTCGAACTACCCTCCCTCCCAGTTAGTCCGAGTTTATACTGATTTTACCATATATAGTTTACAAATATAAGATGAAAAAGCTGTAAAAAAAAAGCCTTCACTCCTCACTACCTTTACATCAATGTGCACAAAAACTAAACGACTATGTAGCCAGAATATATTTTTATAATTTTATAATGTGCACAAGGTAATTTATGATGTTCTGAAAGAAAAAAATATTATATATCTATATATTTATTTTCAATAAATTCAACGGTAAGTGCAGTGTGTGTTTACGTCTTCTCGGTATCATAGAAAATATTTTGATATAACTTTCGAAAATGCTCTTTTGAAACGCGATATTCAATACTTTCTCCATTTAGCTAAACGAGTGAAGCAACTTCAGTTTTCATTCCTTTGGCAAAGTTTTTATGAAAATAATTGAATGCGATTCGAGAAGTGGATTAAATTTGTGCTGTTTATAAGCGAACAGAAATGGTATGAATGTTGTTGTCAAGGATGTGAAAGCGTATGAATACGCTGTTTAGTTCCACTGAAATAAATACACAAACATCATTAACTCTTTCGCTGCGCCGTAGCTAAATATACTCTTAGTCTGTTCCAAATATGATGTACGCAGTATGTCATTATAGTATCGAATGCATTAACTATTCATATAAAAACAAAGCGGGGTATTGCTTTGCGTTATATAGTACTGTATATATGCTTAGTTTTATTACACTTACTTTGTTTTAATAATTTGTTCGCGATTAAAATTTAATCAAAATAGGCCACTTCGAAAATCGTTCGAAAATCGTTTCATTTCGAAAGAAAAAGTGCGTGTTTTATGTACAGTAGAACAAAAAATGTACCGATAGAAAAGACAGAAGCTCTATTTCATTTCAAATAAAGCTATCTTCATTCGCTCAGCGTGAAATATATTTATAATTTAAACTAAATGGTTAATGTTTATATGATGAGTTTTGTTAGTTCGTTCTCAATCTGCAAAATGCGAGCATAGAAATTTTCAAAATATATTTTTTTACTATACTCTGTAAAGTGAAAATATATAAGCCCATACATATATATATATACTGATAAAGGTATACAGTTTAATCGAATGGGTCATAAAAAAGAGATATATATATATATATCTTTTTTATGACCCATTTGATTAAACTGTATACCTTTATCAGTATGCACTGAACTAAAAGTTATATCTCTCTAAAACTCAGGACGAGCCAAGAATTCTCGCTAATCTTTACAAAGATCTTTATAGTTCCTATTAACTTGTCATGTAAAAATTAGCAAGAATTCTTGTTTGTTCTGAAATTTATAGTAAAGATTCGCTTGAATTTTGTATTCGAAATTTTTTCGTGGAGTATTATTCATTCGTTACATCGCAAAAATTATATGTAAACAAAATCCTTAGTAAAGCGTAATTCATTTTACAATTGCATGTAACTCGTTTAAAGCTGAACAGAAATGTTCCTTACTTTTGCTATGAATCAAATGATATGCGTTTTATTGTATTAATTGTAATAGGTGCGTAGCTTCTAAAATGTATAACGTACACCACTATTTGATTTATTACGCAGGTTTAAATGACTTCTTTGGAAATGGTAATATTTGCACCACTGATAGAACATACGCATTTAATAAAGCATTGATCTGCCATTTTACTATCTTGGTATAAAGTATAGGACTATAGGTATATAAATTAGTTAAATTTTATAATGTTATAGGCACGGGTCAGAAATAACCTGTGGTCATAATCACCTGAGATATATGTATAAAAATAAAATATATACATTCTTAAGTGCAATAACCTCACTTTGAAGGATGAAAAAAATTAGAAAAGGGAACTTAATGAGAAACTGAACAAGTATAGTTTGAAATAGACTTTGGTCCTGATGGAGAACAACTTTGTCGTTAGAGGACCACAGCTATTAAACCATTATCGAAACTAAATAAGGAATACAACTGTTGTCTTTGTGGGCACCTTCAAAAGAAAACCAGACAGGTAGGTCAGGATCATACCGTTGAGCCAGGTGCTCCTAACTAGTAAGGAGGAGGACTGAAGATAGAAACTCTCTCTTTCATAAAGTTTAATCGGTCTACAGAGCCGTCCAAACGCTAAACCGCTACATGAGTGAGGACCTTCGTGGGCAAAATGTTACAAGTTATATATATACTGTATATATATGAAAATTATTTCACGAAAGTTACACGTGAAAAATATTTATGATGAATAAAACCACGATGGGAAAAGAAACACAAAGTGGTGCTCAAGCGCTTTCGTCTAATGACATCCTCAGGAACACTCAGTGTTCCTGAGGATGTCATTAGACGAAAGCACTTGAGCACCACTTTGTGTTTCTTTTCCCTTCGTGGTTTTATTCATCATATATATATATATATATATATATATATATATATACCAGGTGTCCCCAAAAAATGTCCCTATTTCTAAATAAATGTTCTAAGCTTAAAAAGAAAAAAGGAATCTAGCTTTTTTTAAAGAGAACATACCTGTAATTTTGGCTGAAATTATCAATCAAAGTATTCCAAAGGAATATTTCCATCAGTACTAAAAATTGGTTGTATAACACCCCTTTTTAAGGGGGATTATCCTGCCCTAGCAACTAATTACAGGCCGGTGTGTTCATTATCTATGTTCAGCAAAGTTTTTGAAAAAATTGTAAATGTTAAAGTAAAAATGTTGAAGTAGAAGTGTTAAATCCTACAACTTATTATCTCTGAATCAATATGGCTTTCATAATAATAAAACAACGAAAATGTCTAGTTTAATCTTATGGAAAATGCGAATATAGCTAAAGAGAACAAAGAAATAGATGATACCAATTTTTATGGACTTGATGAAATAGACCATAATATTCTACTCAACAAATTATATTGTTACGGCTTTAGAGGAGAAATCAGTCATTGGTTTAAAAGTTATTTGTCCAATAGATATAATTTTGTATTAGTAAATAAGGTCTGCTCAACTAAAACGCTTGTTAAACACGGTGAACCACAAGGCTCAATCTTGGTCCACTGTTATTTTTATTATATACAGTACTAGCGGAGAACCCGCCCTTTTGTGCGGGTACCAAAAATATTCCGGCCTACGAGTGGGATATTTTTGGTAGTTCCTGCGGAAGGCTGTTATTATCCTTCGGGGAATACGAACTTACAGTCAAAAATAATATATAATATTTTCTTTTTCTTTTCTTTTTAACGAAAATATCACGATTTAACCTAACCAATCGTCAAGGTTAAATTAAAATTGTTTTTACTGTACGGGGCTCCAATAAACCTTTGCCCACCCCCCGCCCATGGCCTAAAGCATTAGAGGTACAGTAAAACTAAACATACCTTACGAAAGAGAATTTAATCCTGCATTTAATGAGAAACAATTAAAACTTGGTGTTCCTGCCATTGGCTTCCAAGACAGCCTGAATTCGCTTTGGGTAGCTTGCCAAAAGTGACGTGAATAGATCTTAATCGTTACGCAAATTTGCTAAACACAGTTTCAATGTGTTGCGTCATTGCATCCTTCGAAAATCGATTTGCTGCAGGTTCTTGAAACAAGAGGACATTCAACCTTGTCCTTTATAAACTGATCCAATGTGTTCACAGACGTTCAGGTCAGGAGAATACCTGGCCATTCTTCATTTCCAAAGAAATCGATCTCATGGTTCCGCAACAACTGTTGAGTGGCTAATGCCTTAAAGCAGGGGGCCTTATCGTGCAGAAGTGTGACCTGATCGACATCCATAACATTGTTTGGGTTTCTTAGAAAAGGAATGACATGCTGGGATAGAATAATATCACGAAAATACTGTCCATCCCAACTCTGACCATTTGGCTTCAGCACCACATGAACTTCTTTGCAGTGAACAAAACAAACACACCAACACAGTTTGGACCTTTAATAATTCGCGATAATGTTCATTGTCATCGATTTCATCGGTGTTGTGGCCCACACTCGATCATTTGGTAGTTAGGCGACGTGTTACGTAAACAAAAAATTCATCGGAGACAGCTAAATGCATGAAATCATCCACATCCCAATCTTCAAGATAATGGCAAACCACATTCTGCCATCGATGTTAAGTTGAGTTTTTCTTGGCTTTGGAAGTTCATGCCAAGGCTTAAACCTTGCCTATGATGGTATAGTGAATGATCTCACACTAACGATCTTTCCTCTCAACACTTCGATCTCTTAGAAAGTTTAGCACAGCTGTTTTTCGCTTACGCGTACCGCTTTCAATGATGTCCTTTGTTTCCTGAGAGAGTGGCAAATTTGGGCGCCCAGATTTGGTTGTATCCATTTCACATTCATCCAAAGTTTTATTCCAATTCTTTTGACGAAGTCCTCACTTCTTCGCAACTTTTTGGCAACCCATGAACGTGTTATAAAGGTGTCTCCAACATCACGAGCTTCCCGAAATGTTATTGCTCGTATGCGATCTATCACACGTGCCTCTCCGAATCACCAATTAATTGAGAAGCCATTATATTATCACTTTATCAGCTAGAGTAATTTAATACCTGCAATACATAAAAAATTTTATATATTTTTATAATCACTAAAACTATTTCGATATAAGTAAACATGTAAGCTGCAAATGGAGGGGGCTAAGGTTTTTTGGAACCCTACAGTCAAAAATTATATATATATATATATATATATATATATATATATATATATATATATATATATATATATCTACAGTATATACAGGGTGTACATAAAGTCAGGATCTATTTTTGTGAAGCACTTGGAAATTATATGGAATTCAATCATAAAATGATAAAGTGGTAACATTCATTAAATAATTAAGAGTAGGATTCGACGTGACGCCCATCAGTATCCCTGCACAGCTCAAATCGTTCCGCAGCATTTTTAAACACATTCTGGAGCATTTGCGGGGTTATGTTATCTGCAGCAGTTCGTATACGTGTACGTTAGTTTTCAAGACTTGTAATCTTCGTCTGATAGACGTGCGATTTGATAAAGCCCCATGCAAAGAAATCTAAAGGGGTTAAATCTGGTGATCTCGCTGGACAAGGTCTGTTGCTTCCGCGTCCGATCCAGCGATTTGGAAAACGTCCATTTAGATAATCCTGAACAATTTTGGCATAGTGACAAGGAGCACCATCATGTTGATAGACGACGGTACTAACAAACCGCACATATTCAAGGAAAATGTCTTCCATTGGGAGAGGAGCTTTAATTGTTTTAGAAGGATGTGACAAAGCTGGTAAAACAACACGGGCAAAACTTTTGTGCGAAAATATGATGAAAGCTGGGATTCCTACTAAGTTTATAGATTTATTCAGATCGAACAACGAAAATTGGAAAGTTAATTGATGATTTTCTTAAATGTAATAACAACGTAGAAGATCACGCTATTCATCTTTTATTTTCAGCAAATAGATGGGGGAATGTACCCGCGATGAAAAAATTGCTAAAATGTGGAACAACTTTAATTGTTCATCGTTATGCATAACTCTGGGGCTGCATTTTCATCTGCAAAAAAGAATTTCTCTCTCGACTGGTGCAAGCAGTGTGACATTGGGCTACCCAAACCAGACCTCATCCTTTTCTTTGATGTGAATATTTGGATTTTCATCTGCAAAAACGAATTTCTCTCTCGACTGGTGCAAGCTGATTTGAACGTTATGAGAATTAAAACTTTCAAGAGAAAGTTCGTCACAATTTTTCATTATTGCAAGATGAAACTTTTAAGATAATTGCTGCAAACAGACCAGTTGAAGTGGTATATGAAGATACCAAAAACGATGTCCTGAAAATTTTTCAAGAGAGTAAATATGATATAAACCATTGCAAGAATTGTGGGTTAAATGAATACAGTATGCTGAAAACATTAAACTTTTTGATTAAAAAAAAAATAGGAGAGGCGACAAGCTTAATTAACCTTCGTGAAATGAGGAATCATCGCGAAAGATATATATATTTGGATCAAATGTAGAATTCGGACCCAGCCTTCTTTAGTTAGCTTTATAAGGCTAACTAACGAAAATATCACGACCTAACCTAAACCAATCGTTAGGTTAACTGTACGCCCTTGACGATTGGTTAGGTTAGGTCATGATATTTTCGTTAGTTAGCCTTATAAAGCTAACTAAAAAAGGCTGGGGTCCGAATTCTACATTTGATCCATATATTTTTTTAACATTAAAATTAACCAACTGGTTAGGTTAACTGAATGTCAGGTTCGATTAATTGAATGCCCAGTTAGGTCAACTGTACGCCCTTAACGAAAGGATAGGTTCAGTTGTGATATTTACGTTAAAACTAATGAAAATATCATGGGCATTCAATAATTTTCAATAATTTTCGATTAATTTTAAGCAACTTTTACCAAATAATTTTTTCTCTCGAGGAGCCGTTTCCGTGTTTTAGGGTGGGACAGACAGACAGACAGACAGCACATATATCAATTTTTAAAAATTCAGATTTTTGTCTCATTAAAAAAATTATAATTTTGTTTGCTGAATCGTAAATGCAGAGTGAAAAGCACGCACAAGAGCTCCGCCCATTTAATGACGTGTCTATGATGTCACTATCTTTCAACCAATCCGGAATACAGACGGACGGACGGACAGGACTATCTTTTTATTGTAAGATAAATGGCCTTCCACGCTTATCTGATATGTTTAACTTCATAGTGTTTGCAGATGTTACATTTGTCTTTCATGCAAAGATGTTAATTCAGCTAAGAATATATTTAAATCAGAATTTATCAATGTAATGAAATAGCTGACAACCAATAAACTCTTCCTACATACCAGCAAAACAAATTTCATGACTTTTACTAATAACTAAATGTGTATCGTGATGAACTAAATGTTGATGAAATCGCTGTGAAGGAGTGCACTGTAACAATTTTTCTTGGTGTAATGTCAGACAAGAATTTGCAATGGAGTGATCATGTAAATTATATCGCGGAAAAGATTTCAAGGGGTGTTCGATAATATTTAAATTTAGACATGTAGTCCCTAAACGAGTTTTATTGACTGTGTATCATGCCCTTGTCGTTCCTTATATAACGTAGTGCACCCTTGTATGGAGAAATTCCGCTAACAACGCTTTTAACGGTATCTTTGTCATTTAAAAACGAGCAATAAGATTATTAGCTGATGCTGATTTCCATGATCATTCTAGTACATTATTTAAAGAGCTAAAACTACTAAAACTCATCGATGTAATCAAACTCCCAAATTTTATTTTATTTACAAATGTAAGAAGAAAATCATTAACTTACAATGGATGAATAAATAGTTTGTAACTCAAGAAATCCACTCATATCAGACCAGAAATAGCTCAAAGCTTGTTATTCCTCTTTTTAGATTATCATCATCTGAAAAATTATCCATTTTCATTGGACTGAAACTATGGAATGATTTAAATGCTGATATAAAAAAATACTGAAATGTAAATTCGTTTAAAACCAAGTTGAAATCTCGATTAATAATGGAATACGAATAAAAAGTAGGATTAATTATACATTACTTGTTATTGTTCATCTCTCATGTCTAATATTGATTTCTTTGTCTAGTATTGGTATCATACCTTGAGTAATGACTTTTTATTTGTTTTATATCTATAATAATAACTTAAGGTTAATATATACTCTAATAATAATTAATAATTCTTATTCATGATTTATATAATAATAATAATAATAATAATAGTAACTATGTTTTACTTTTAATTAAGAGCCAAACAAAGCCTAAAGTTTAAGAGCCAAATTAAATAAGATAAATAGTCCAATTTCACAATTATTTATGTTAAAACAAAAGCAAAAATTATAAAATTGTATTCATTTTATGAATAAAGGTTATTCAACTTCAGTTTCAACTTCAACAGTAGGTACACAATATTCATCCTTACACAAATGTTTGACATAATTTTTTGAAATAGCTCAGCTGGGATGTTGTTCATTACTTCATAGACTTTGGTCTTTAGGTCTTCAAGTGTCCAAGGCTCGGTAGAATAGATCCTGTCTTTTAAAAAATGTCAGGTGTGAGGTGAGATGAGGTGAGGCGAGTATGGGGGCCATTCTACTGGCTCATGAAGGGACATCAGTCGCCCGGAAAAGCGCTTCCTCAAAATGTTGCGAGTTTTACAAGCAGTGTGTGGAGGTGCTCCGTCCTGCTGAAACCACTGTGAATCTGAGGTAATGCAGTTATTCATTTTACGAGACAAACTAATTAGTTGTAGTAAGTAGAAATCCTGTGGCATATGACGATATGAATTTTGCGTTACCGCAGTTTAATTTTCAAAGAAGCAGGGACCTACTACACCATACCACCTAACAGCGACCCAAATGTTGGGTTTAGCAACACTACGTGGAAGCTTTATTGGAGCGCTAGCATGACTTTCCCAGTAATGAAAGTTTTGCTTATTAATCTCCTAGACAGATGCACATAATACTCGTCACTGAAGTGGATGTGTTTCCAAAACTCAGGATCTTTTTCTAACTTTCCTATCATCCATGTTGCGAATTCCATTTGTTTTTCTTTTTGAACATTAGTCAGTGAAGCTTGTGAAATTTTCTAGGGAAAAAGGTTTAATTCGGTACGAAGTAATATGATGTACAGATATTCGTGAAATACCTATTTCTGTTGACAAACATCGAATTGACTTCTGAGGACTGCGCACAATTTCATGAACCATATATTTACGTGTTGCACAGTTCTTGTGGATCGTCGCTTACCACTATTACCCTTATGTTGATTGCATACATTTTCTTTTGCTTGAAATTTTCTAACAATTCGTGATATTGTCTTTCTATCAGGTGGATCTCTGCATCCATATTCTCTGCACAAGTTCCTCTGCACCTGCGTCACGAAATTTGTCACATGAAGCTACTCAACATCTTGGACTTTCTGTTCCAGCTGCAAATACGGCATCATTGTTTGAGATTTTAGCCATATTGCTCCGTATAGACTAGGTCCTTTAGGAGACGTAGTGAGGACAGTTTCCCATAAACACTATACATACCAGTGGTGGCGAACCTTTGTTGCTGGCGGGTCATTTTTGTTACTTTTCATTTTTAAAAAAACTAAATTGGGTCACAATAATTTATTTACTATTTTTAGTGAGAAACTTCTTGTTGGATTTTAGCTGCTAATGTTTTGATCCGAGGTTTATATTTAGTTGTCTTTAGTCTCACACATGCAGCACTCATATCTGTGCCAAGGCGATTCCTAGTGGTGGATTTGACGAAATTCATATAGGAAAACAACTGTTCTCATGAATAAGATGAACCAAACATTGTTAGCACGTTTTTCAAACGTATACTATACGTTTAAAAACGTTTCAGTGTGTATCAGCTGTTTATTTCGGTGGAAGAATAAAATAATTTTAAAACTGTAAGGCAGAAAATATTAAAAATTAGTCATATTTTATTTCAATAAGAGCTCATGGGTCACTAAAAATTGCCTCGTAGGTCAGTACATGACCCGCGGGTCAGTGGTTCGCCATCACTGAATACTAATATTTGTGAAGGTCGAACTGCCTACGAACTCTTTGTTTCTTATGGCCGGCCAAACCACTGGCCAGATTTAGATGAAACTTGGGGGATAGGGGTAACTGAGGCCGGGAAAGAACATAGGTTATGTGGCGTCGGCCTCCAAGGTCATCTGAAGCCGATGGAGTCCTCTGGAGGCCACAGTATTCCGGAATGGTTGAAAGATAGTGACGTCATAAAAGATAGTGACATAAAATGGGCGTTATTAATATATATATATACATATATATATATATATATAAGAACATAGGCTGTGTGGCGTCGGCCTCCGAGAACCGACGGGTCGATATATAACCTTTGGTTAGCTTCCGCCCGAATTGTTCATTCTGACGAAGGTCAAGCTTTTCACTCCACCTTAGACCTACAGTTTAACGTGGAATCCGAACTGCGCCCCACCAGCAGCCCAGCGTCTTAACCACTAAGCCACGCAGGGTACCCATTTATCTACCAACCACTTTCTTTATTGTGTGGAAGGATTAACAGCTGGGTTTTGCTGCGCGCAGGCTGCCATCAGCTGGTCTCGAACCCGTGGCCGATGGATTCGTAGTCAGCGACGCTAACCACAACACCACCGAGGCGCTTTTATATATAATATATATATATATATATATATATATATATATATATATATATATATATATATATATATATATATATATATATGCTATGTGGCGTATATATATATATATATATATATGAAAATTATTTCACGAAAGTAACACGTGAAAAATATTTATGATGAATAAAACCACGAAGGAAAGGAAACACAAAATGGTGCTCAAGCGCTTTCGTCTAATGACATCCTCAGGAACACTGAAGTACATAAAAAGGTTAAGCCTATATATAGGTTACAGAAAGAAAAAAAGAAAAAATAAATAACATACATACACACACACATATATATATATATATATATATATATATATATATATACATACATATCTATATATACAAATACATACATACATACATACATACATATATATACAATAAACAGAGAAGTAAAAATAAAAAATTAAAAATTAAAACCTTAAAGGATTACCAGTGAGCGTACAGATTTGTAAGGAAAAAATATCGATATTTAGCACAAGATCAAATGGATTATAAAAATACAAATTTATACTGGAACTCTGCCCGGGTTTTAACACACTGCTGCCTATGGTCAGGTTTTCGATATATATAAAAAATAAAATGCAAATTAAAAGTTAATAAAGTAGAAGACAAGTTTACCAAGATTTAATGTTTTACCCTTCTTATCTAATCTGTTTTTAAAGGAATTCAAAATAACAGGATCGAGTTGAAAAAGACCTTTGCTTATGTTGAAGTTATTTGAAAGTTGGATAATGGCAGACTCATACACCAAACTTAGGAAGAACCCGCAGGATGACGTCATCAAATCATTTAATAGTGGCTTGAAACGCCTTCTCAAAGATCATAAGGACTTAATTCCGCTTTTCATGTCCACTTCACCTGCTCTGCCCTACCTTTACGGTCTTATTAAAACCCACAAACCTGGTAACCCTATGCGCCCTATTATTAGCTCGGTGGGCTCTATTACTTATAAACTCTCCAAATGGCTTGTCAAAGTCTTGTCCCCCATTCTCGGAACTATCTCTGATTCACATGTAAAAAATTCCATGGATCTTACGGAAAAATTGAATAATGCACGTACTGAAACTAACGATAAATTGATCAGTTTTGATGTTTGTTCATTGTTTACAAAAGTGCCGATTGACGATATGCTTGACTTTCTCTCCCAAGAATTACATAAGTATGACCTGCCACTACCTTCACACATTGTTTTGGAACTCATTAAGCTTTGCATCAAAGACTGTAAATTCACTTTCAATAACGAGTATTATCAACAAGTTTTTGGGATGGCTATGGGCAACCCCTTATCGCCCCTCCTCTTCAATATTTATATGGAGTTTTTCGAAATTACCTATATTCCGAGAATCCTGGGGGTTGGCATCCCTTGGTTGCGGTACGTCGACGATATTTTGTGTATCTGGCCCATGAATCGTGACCTGGATAGCTTCCTCCTTCAGTTAAATGATCAAGTCCCCTCCATTAAGTTTACTTTAGAAGTTGAGCAAGACAATTCAATCCCATTTTTGGATGTGCGTGTACATAGGGAAAGCCCAGGTTTTAAGTTTAGTATCTATCGGAAAACGACAAACAATTTGTCCTACGTACACTTTTACTCGGACATGATACCCCCACTAAGAAGGCCATATTTTCATCAATGTTTCTCCGCGCCCTTAGGATCGCCAGTCCGGAATACATCGATGCCGAATTGGAAAAAATCAACGGTATTGGAAGTGATTTGTGTTATCCATCTGCGTTTATGGAATCTTGTCTCAACAAGGCAAAACGAACTTTCTATCGTGTCAATATTAACACTCGTACTTTGTCAAAAAATATTTTAGTACTTCCATTTTTCCCGGGCTTTTTAGGCATTGCTAATGTACTTAAACTTTTGGATATTAATGTAGTATTTTCATATAACAATATTGTGAAAAATATCATAGTAAAAAATAGCCCTACCAATAATTCAGGCATTATCTATAAAATTGGTTGTAAACAATGTGATTCCTTTTACATAGGTCAGACGGGAAAGGATTTGCACACACGTATAAAACAGCATCAATATTCCGTTAGAACAGGACAGTTGTCCAGTGCCCTTTTTGTCCATTTGTCAGAGTTAGCCCACTGTATTGATTGGAATAATGCTTTAGTTTTATTCCATTCAAGCAACATTGTTAATAGAAATATTCTTGAGTCTGCCATTATCCAACTTTCAAATAACTTCAACATAAGCAAAGGTCTTTTTCAACTCGATCCTGTTATTTTGAATTCCTTTAAAACAGATTTAGATAAGAAGGGTAAAACATTAAATCTTTGGTAAACTTGTCTTCTACTTTATTAACTTTTAATTTGCATTTTATTTTTTTATATATATCGAAACCTGACCATAGGCAGCAGTGTGTTAAAACCCGGGCAGAGTTCCAGTATAAATTTGTATTTTTATAATCCATTTGATCTTGTGCTAAAAATCGATATTTTTCCTTACAAATCTGTACGCCTCACTGGTAATCCTTTAAGGTTTTAATTTTTAATTTTTAATTTTTACTTCTCTGTTTATTGTATATATATGTATGTATGTATGTATGTATGTATTTGTATATATAGATATGTATGTATATATATATATATATATATATATGTGTGTGTGTATGTATGTTATTTATTTTTTCTTTTTTTCTTTCTGTAACCTATATATAGGCTTAACCTTTTTATGTACTTCAGTGTTCCTGAGGATGTCATTAGACGAAAGCGCTTGAGCACCATTTTGTGTTTCCTTTCCTTCGTGGTTTTATTCATCATATATATATATATATATATTTGTGGCTCTGTGGCATACATATATATATATATATATATACATATATATATCGAAACCTACGGTAAAATTATTGAATGCCCGGTTAGGTTAATTGAATGCCTGGCTAGGTCAACTGTACGCCCTTGCTGATTGGTTAGGTTAAGTCGTGATATTTTCGTTAAAACTAACGAAAATATCACGACTTAACCTAACCAATCGTCAAGGGCGTACAATTAACCTAACCGGGAATTCAATTAATCTAATCGGGCATTCAGTTGACCTAACCTGGCATATATATATATATATATATATATATATATATATAGCGTTCAACTTCTACCCGGGCAAAGCCGGCTCGCTCCGCTAGTGGCCTGATAAGGCCTTCAGTAGCCTTACTTGGCTATAGTTTATTGGTATCATTATCGTCTTTTCCTAATTTCGTAAAAATTAGTAGTTATTACTTTAAGTATGAAATCGTGAAAGAACGGTTTTAATATACAGGGTGGGAAAAAAGTCTGGGCCAACAGACAGACATTTTGGATTATTAATTGAACCTTTTGTTAGTCTGTGTAATATCAGATACATAATTTAAATTTAAATTATATGTTAAAAATGTCAATATGCAATAAATTCTTTAATAAATCCAAAAACTTCACTTTTTTCTACGTGAAGGTCAAAATATGATAATAAAAACCCACTCTAATAGACAGAGTTTATTTCCACAACAGTTTCGATGCCCACTGGCATCCTCTTCGGTGGATACAGAAAAACGAATGAACCAAAAACAAAAGGGAAAACAGTCCAGGGACCATTAAGAAATTCGTACCTAGGTTAGATCCCGTTCTAATGTTCCCTGGACTGTTTTCCCTCTTGTTTTTTGGTTCATTCGTTTTCTGTATCCACCCGAAGAGAATGCCAGTGGGAATCGAAACTGTTGTGGAAATAAACTCTTGTCTATTAGAGTGAGTTTTTATTATAATAAATTCTTTCTTTCATGTACACTATCTTACTTTGAAACAGTGCCCACACCTTTTTCCCACCCTGTATAATACTTATTAGTTACTAAGTAATGAAAGACTAGAAATGTATAGGTATATGCGAAATAAAAATCCAATCTATTACTTTTCTGCAGAAGAAACCCCAATAATAAAATATATATTCATTATATCATTATAAAATAACGGATAAATAAAAATAGACACAGTTTTGGGGACACCATATATATATATATATATAATATATATATATATATATATATATATATATATATATATCATATATACACAGGGTGTACCAGAAGTCTGGACTCATGGAAAATAGACATTATATTTTAAAGTGAAACAAACACATTTTTAAACTTTACATATTTCGAGAACTTCAAATTTAAGTTCTTGAAGGTATTTTCTAGTCTGTGCAGCGGTATGAGGGCGCGCATTCTCGTGTAACAGAATAACACCTTCCGACAATCTCCCCTTCCGTTTTGTGCGAATTGCTTGCTTTAACTCATTCCGAAGCATGTCAGAATACGATGCATTTGTTACTGTAGTTCCACGCTCTAGATAATGTTCAAGGATAGGGCCTCGTGTATCCCAAAACAGTGTTAGCATAACTTTACCTGCTGACGGCTGTGCTTTGAACTTCCTTGCAACGGGACATGTTGGATGCTTCCATTGCATGCTCTGTCGTTTGTTTTCTGGTTCATAGTGATGGATCCAGGTTTCATCTCCAGTGATAATGCGCTCCAGAAAGTTTTCACCTTCATTATGATACCGCGCCAAAAGACGAGAGCAGACGTCCATACGATTACGCTTGTGCTCTTCTGTCAACTGTTTGGGCACCCATCTTGCACAAACCTTGTGAAAGCCAAGAATGTCATGAACTATCGAATAGGCTGACCCTTGAATGATGTCTAATGAAGATGCAATTTCTTTTATTGTTAATCTTCTGTCATCGGAAATCATGGCTCTGGCTTCTTCCTGCTTCTCACCACTGGTTGATGTTGACGGTCGTCCTGAGCGCTGAGCATCTGTCACACATGTCCGACCTTCCTTGAACATTTGAATCCACTCGTACACACTTCGCCGTGGTAACGCATTATTCCCATACTGAGCACATAAACGCGTGTGAATTTCAGCTCCTTTCACACCTTCTGCCCACAAAAAACGAACCACGGATCTCTGTTCTTCCTGAGTACAAATTGAAAGCGGCGCAGCCATGCTCACTACTCGTACGATATGTGACAGCTACGAGTACCCTAAATAAGCCTATACTGTTGCTAGCCTAAATAAGCCTATACTGTTGCTAGCCTAAAATAAGCCTATAGATCTCAGTTTGGCTCGTTATTACGAGTATATATTATATATACACTATATTATCACTAAAATAAAACGTGCGGATACTTATTGAAGTACCCTCGTATATTATACACTGAGAACTGCCGTATATGATGTGTGTGTTTGTGTTTGTTTAGGTGTGAGGATTATAAAATGAAAATTGTGGAACAATTTCTTTTATAAATAATCTGCATCAGGCATCCAAGTTTCAACGAATGAATATGATACCATTGAGACATATTTAGTTTTGTTCCAACTGTAATTCAGGTTCGTTTAATTAGGCAAGTATTAGAGGGAACATTACTCTTTCAAACTATTACGAAACTATAGTTATCGCGCGCGCCTGTGTGTGTGTGTGTGTGTAATCTAAACAGAAGAAATCGTAACACTGGAATTTTTCCTATCGTAACTGTCACTGAAAAGAGCGTGCCATCTTTGATCTGAAGTTAATGTTCTATTAGAAATAATATATTTTAATTTTAAATAATTTAATTCACTGTAATTCCTTTTATGCAATTGAGCTAACTACATGATACACTGTACGTTAATATCAAGCAGTTCACTTATCTCATTATGTTCTATTTCATTAAGGTTACAGGTATAACATATTGTATATGTATATATATATATATATTTGTAAAGAACGACGCTTGTGTAGAAGAACGTTCCGCACAAGATGAGGAGGGAGAACGAACGAATGAAAAATGAGGTAACCACCCGGGAATCGAACCCGAGATCTTCCGATTGCCGGTCAGATATGCTATCCACTACACCATGGGCCTCGATTAATCAGAATTATGTAGGAGAATTACGACTTCTGATTAATCGAGGACCATGGTGTAGTGCAGTGGTGGCCAACCGCGGCGCATTGCGCCAAAGGTGGCGCATCAAGTACTTTGAAGTGGCGCATCGAGGTCTAGTATGAATTGTGCTAAATTTTCACTTCTAACACTAAATATTAAAAATCAAAGATTTAAGCAGTTAAGATGTAGTTAACTAAAAATTAAGGTAAATATTTTTCACATTATATTTCTATTTAAGGTAAATATTATATTATATTTTTATTTTTACTTACAAGTTATTAGTAATTTTTTCACAATTTTTTTTGGGCGCATCCGAATTAAACCTAACCTAAAAATGGCACGCATCAAAAAATGGTTGGCCACCACTGGTGTAGTGGATAGCATATCTGACCGGCAATCTGAAGATCCCGGGTTCGATTCCCGGGTGGTTACCTCATTTTTCATTCGTTCGTTCTCCCTCCTCATCTTGTGCGGACCGTTCTTCTACACAAGCGTCGTTCTTTACATTAATTAAACTGTGTGTTGTTTGCAGTTAAAATGTGTGTGTATATATATATATGTACGGCATGCGAAGGTGCTCCCTCAGGGCATTGGTTTCTGCTTGTATGTAGGAGAATTACGACTTCTGATTAATCGAGGCCCATGGTGTAGTGGATAGCATATCTGACCGGTAATCGGAAGATCCCGGGTTCGATTCCCGGGTGGTTACCTCATTTTTCATTCGTTCGTTCTCCCTCCTCATCTTGTGCGGAACGTTCTTCTACACAAGCGTCGTTCTTTACATTAATTATACTGTGTGTTGTTTGCAGTTAAAATGTGTATATATATATATATCAGTGGCGATTTCTTAATGAATGCAACGCATGCAATGCATGCGCGTTAAATATGTTCTCTTTTCAGATGTAAGTAAGGATTATAATTGACAAAAATAATTTTCAGAAACTAAAAATAGGCTAAGGCTTCAATCACGCATGTACTGGCTATTGGGCGGTGTAAACAAAATTATGTCTTATTTCATTAGACAATTAAGAACATTTTTCTGTACACAGATCGAAATACTTGTAGCTAAAGCATTCACTAATTCAGTCTGGGTACAGAAAAATGTTCTTAATTGTCTAGTGAAATAAGACATGATTTTGTTTACACCGCCTTGCCTTGGGCAATTTTTTAAGGAGACTTCTCACTATCCATAAGATATTTTTTTTGAGCCTCATAGCTAAATTCAAAAGGCAATATGTTTTAAAATATGCTTAGAAAATTTACTTAATATTTTTACTAAAAATAATTAAAAAGCTTTGTTCTGATTTTTTTTTAATTAATGAAAATAATACGGCATGCATTCAGTTTTATAGGTGCATTCAAATTCTGTTAGTCGTGGATACGACGATTTAAACAATTTACATACTGCAATTTCTCGCCATGAAAAATCTCTTGCTCACATAAATGCATTTGTTGATCTTAAAACATTTGGAAAGTCAGAAAGAATTGATTTAATACTCGACAAGCAGAAATCAGTTGCCATTTCCAGACATAACGAAGAAGTTAATAAGAATCGAGAAATTTTGAAACGTTGATTAGGATAACATGTTTTTTAGGTATGCAAGAATTAGCATTTCGCGGTCACAATGAAGAAGAAAACGCTGACAATAGGGGTAACTATATGAATTGGTATTTTGTATGGGAGAATTCGATGAAAAGCTTCAAAACCATTTAAAAACTGCGACTGTTTTTAAGGGAACATCATCTGCTATTCAGAATGACATAATTCAATCTATTAGTGCAGTTATGTTAGAACAAATAAAACGTGAGCTTATCGACTGCATGTATGTGGCGATTTTATTAGATGAAACATCTGATGTCAGCTGTTTTTCTCAACTCTCTACTGTTGTTCGTTATGTTAATAAACATGGAGAGATTTGTGAACGATTTATAAAATTCAATGACGTCAGCAATGATAGAAGTGCAGGAGCGATTTCTGATTTATCTATAAGGCAACTAGGTGAACTGGGCTGTTTGAAAAAATTAGTTGCTCAAACCTACGACGGTGCTGCTGTTATGGGGAGCGATCTTAATGGAGTACAAACAAAGATTAGAGAAACTGTACCAGAGGCTATTTTTCTTCACTGCTACGCCCATAAACTTAACCTTGTTTTATCCCAAGCTGTCGCTGAAATTTCCGAATGTAATAATTTTTTTTCAGTATTAGGAAGTTTGTCATCATTTTTCAGCAGTTCAACTAAGCGAACTTCAATGCTTGACAAAGTTGTTGGAAAGCGTTTCCCTAAACTGGCTCCAACGCGGTGGAACTATTCATCTCGTCTAGTTGAAAGAGTTAAGGAAAATAAAGAAGATATAATAGATCTTTTAAAAAGCATTCTTGAAAACCCAAAGAAATTTGATGAAAAAACAAAAAATAGTGCACGCGGATTGCTTACTGGTATCGATACTTTCGATTTTAATTTTTTTATTAGAAGTATTTTCTTCAATTTTTCCTTTTACTGAATATCTATTTAATGTGCTGCAAACAAAATCTATGGATATTGTGTATAGCTCAATCACCGTTGAAAGCACTATGAAAAAAATCAAACAAATAAGGGATACAAAATTTGCAGATATGTGGGACTTGATAACAGAAAGATGTGGTGAACCTGTATGTAAAAGGAAACAGAGTCTTTCTCCACAAGAGAAGTATAGTCAACTATTTCATGAAATATTCGATAATATACTTCTTCAAATGAAAGAGCGTTTCAGTTCAATGGAAAAATTGGAATTCATTGAGCTTTTAGATTACAAAAAATTTGAGTTCTATGATGTTACTTTCCCAGAGAGAGCTTTTGAATCTTTGAAAAGAAGCTACAATTCATTTTTTGAGTTTCCTCGTCTCCGTTCTGAATTGTGTTTTATATTCGCACAAATCTTTTGCCAAGCGAAATGCACAAAGGTCTTAAGGAAATATATAAATTGACGAATTTGATTCTAACTATACCAATATCGACAGCAAGTGTTGAGCGATCATTTTCTGCGCTTAAAAGAATTAAAAGTTATTACGGAGTTCCCAAAGTGAAGAAAGGCTATCTAATCTTGCTTTAATTTCAATTGAAAAAAATTTCATCAAGAAGCTTATGGAGAATCGAGAGTACTTTTACAATTTGGTCATCGAAGAATTTTGCAGGAAAACTAGGAGAGCAGAATTTCAATTCAAATAATGCTTCACAATTATTTAAGGTAAATTTTAAATTTGTATCTTTTTCTTTAGATCAATTCGGTAACTACTATATATAAATATGTCTAATTTTTTGTTCGCATATTTAAGCCTAACATTAAATGAACTTTCCTTCAAAGAGGTCCCAAAGTTTGTAAAACACCTTAATTTGCTAAGTTCTATGTAAACAATATGCAAAGTTTGGGCAAGAGGGTTAGGCGGATGTTTTTCTTCCATTCCATAACATTGCATGCCTGAACAAAAATGTCACGAGTCGCCACTGATATATATATATATATATATATATATATATATTATATATATATATAATATATTATATATATATATAATATATATGCTCAAATTATAGAAGAGTCTAGTTCTACTACGATAATTGAGTATTGCTCAGTACTTACAAGCCCATACAGTAAACGAGACATTGCGAACATTGAAGCTATACAAAGGACCTTCACGTCATAGAGGAAACGAAAGGTGAAGACTACGGTCTCCACTACAACCATGAAACTCTACTCTCTGGAAAGGAGACGCGAGCGGTACACAATAATATAAATATGGAAAACACTTGAGGGCTCTGTCCCCTAACCTTAGAAATGAAATAGAAACAAATTGGAATGAGAGAAGAGGCAAATTTTATACTGTCCCAGCTGCGGTGGGACAGGGGGCCATGAAAACGAGGGTGGAAAATATCCTCAGAATACGAGGCCCAAAGTTTTTTAATGACCTTCAAAAAACATGAGGAACCTCCAGCACTTGACCTGAATAACCTCAAGAACCAGTTGAACAGATTCTTGTGCAAAGTCCCGAACCAGTCATGCGTGGCTGGCTACGAGGGCAGGAGATCAGACAGCCATTCCCTCCTTCACCAAATCCCGTAAATGAGGAGGGATGCTGCAGAGGGGTCGATCCTGAACCGTCGTTCAAACTCACATAAAGTAACATAAAGTAATAAGGATTGTATACAAAGTTTTGTCCGATGAATAAACGCTGATATTCTTGTAATTATGAGGTCTATGGCTACTGAAATTCGTTGATTTATTTAATATAAATTCTCGTGCTTCGAACACTATGCGTAGGCTATGCGTAGGCTAGGCGCTACATAGCGCCTAGCCTACCCAACCGTCAGCCATCATCATTTTCTCTTCATTCATTTCTCGCTGCATTTACCATTTATTGCTTATTTTTAAGCATGGAATTGAACGAAGAGACGTACGTAAGCTGATTTATTTCTTCTGGAAACGTGGAATGTCACCTGCAATCATAGCACAGAGATAAATTCAACACTGGTGCTGAAACAACAAATGAACGTACATGTCGTCGGTGGGTGGCTCAATTCAAGGAAAACAATTTCAATGTCGATGATAAACCACGTTGTGGTCGACCATCACTGGATTTGAACACAGGTATACAAAACTTTCTGGATACAGAGAAGTATGCTACGACTAGGAGTATTGCAGTAGAACTGGGAGTTTGTCACAGAACAATTCAGCAGCATCTTATTCAGATGGGGAAACGTTATTTATCTAATCGATGGATTCCACATTATTTAACTGTTGAACAAAGGCAAACCGTGAACGAATATGTTTAGAGTTGTTGGAGAAATATGCTGCAATGATTTCTTGGGACAATTAATTACAATGGACGAAGTTTGGATCTATTGGGACAATAATGGCAGCTATCACCATATGAGTTGGAGAGGAGATGGTGATATCCCAAATGTGGAAGTTCAACGGACGTTTACCATTCGTAAACATCTGCTCTCGGTATACTGGGACTGCAAGGGTGTTCTCCTTTTGGAGGTATTGCCACGTGGACAAACAATAAATGCTGATATTTACTGTCAGCAATTAGATCGCTTGAAGGTAGCAATTCAGCAAAAACGTCGGCGACTAGTTAATGGGGGATACCACCATCTTCACTACTCCATGATAACGCGAAGCCTCATACAGCTGCTAAAACTGTTCAGAAATGCGCGATCTCGGTTTACAGTATTGCCACATCCCCCATATTCACCAGACCTCGCACCGTCTGATTTTTACCTTTTCTCCCCACTTAAATCTTCAATTCGTGGTAGGAAGTTCTCATCTGCGGAAGAAATTCACGCTGTTCTAGATGCCTGGATTACCGCTAAACCACGGACATTCTTTGCACATGGCATCAGGAAATTGCCAGGAAGATGGCAAAAATGTATTGCAAATAAAGGCGATTACTTTGAACATCTTTCTACCACTGAAGATTAATTATGTTTGGTTTTATTGAATAAATTTTATTTATCGGACAAAACTTTGTATACAATCCTTATATATACAGTGTGTCCCAAAAAATGTTTACACATCATATTAACATATATATCAATAAGCAAAATAGGCGGATAGTAAATAGATAGCAAATAGGCTTCTTTAATGTTTAAAAGTTCGAAATATCAGCCAGCAACGTCAATACCTTCATGGTTGTGCTGCTTACTTTAATGTTTTAAATTTTCAAAGTGTCCGCCACTAGCTCAATACATTCTTGACAACGGCGCACAACAGATCGGCATACTGTTCGGATTGTTCGGAGTGGAATGTTGGCACAGGCTATTTCAATTTCGTGTCTCAGGCCTGTAGTGTCCTTGGTTTTTCAGCATACACAGTGTTCTTCAGAGTGCTCCACAAGTAAAGTCTAAGGGTGTTAAGTCAGGAGATCGTGGTGGATACTCCGTACATCCCCTACGTCCTATCCATCTTCTAGGAAAACAAACATTGAGAAAATTCTAACGTCATTGTGGTAATGTGGTGGCGCGCATCCTGTTGAATAACACTCTTCTTCCAAAAAAAGAACTCTGATTGAAAGTACAATGTTGTCTTGCAGCATTGATAAGTAGCAGCACCTGTGACAGTGTCCTCAAAGAAAATGGCCTTATCAGTCCTCTGGAAGACAGACCACACCACACTGACACTCCTGGTTGATTAAGTGCACGTTCTTCTGTTACGTTTGGATTTTCGGTGGCCCAGTACACACAGTTGTGTCGATTGATAGTACCATTAAGTTTAAAAGTGGCTTCATCGGACCAAACAATGAATCAGGAAAAGATTGTTTTCATCACACATGTGCAAAAAACCACTCACAAATTCTTTTCGACGATCTGGATCGTCCTCATTCATGCACGGAGCAGTCTAGGAATGTACGGTTTCCACTTTTCACGTCGCAAAATGCGATGAACGCTGGATTTAGAAACACCAGTCTCACGAGAACATTGTCTTGTAGACTTATTTGGAGAGTTTGTGAAGGCCTGTAACACGGTCTCAACACTTTCATTGTCAATTGAGGTGCGACGTCTTCCAGATCGGCCTTTGTTGACGTTTTGCACTGTTCCGTCAGTCTCAAACTTATCACGTAATCTTGTAATTGTTACCCGTGATGGTGGTAATGTTCCAAACTCATTTCTCCAATGTCTCTGTACCTCAGCCACATTCTCCGTCTTCCAGTAGTGCTTCAGAATCCATTTACGTTGCTCAAACGATAACTGCAATGCCGCCATTTCCTGTAACAAGGGATACTACTGTTATTTAAGTACAATACACCATTACTATACTACTATACTACTATTACTAAGTACTATAAATATACTAATACATCAGCGCATTTACTATCATCTAAAGTGTGCATATATATATATATATATATATATTATATATATATATATATATATATATATATATATATATATATATATATATATATATATTATATATATATATATATATATATGGGATGAATTTCACAATAAAACACGTGAAATGAATGAATGCTGCAAACCCACAAGGAAAAAAAAAAACGATTCCAAGGCCTTTCGTGTATTCAAAGCTACACCTCGTCAGGGAATGAAGATAAAAGGCGAGATGCCCATAGATATATACAACGTACAGGAAACACAAAACAATTAGCACATACTTAACAAGGGTTAATGAGAGGCAAAAGAAATTTTAACATGATATCGTCAATTTTATACGTCCCCGCACTGTTATTGAAATTGTTTTTAAAATGAATAAATGCACATTCTAGAATATTTCAAATATGAAGTCTACCGTAAGCCTACTAATAATAACTCTTACGTGCATTTTTATTCTGACCATCATCCTTCGATTAAATCCTCTGTTTTCTCTGCTATGTTTCTTCGAGCATTGAGAGTTGTCAGTCCTGAATTTTTAGATTCCGAGTTATGCAATATCATGAATATTGGTACTAAATTATGTTATCCTATTTCATTTTTAGATAACTGTCTTAAGAAAGCCAAGAATAGGTATTATAATAATGTAATTGTAAAGGAATTTCAGCGTAAAAATATCCTTAGCCTACCTTACCATGTTAATTTTCAATACCTTCCAACTGTACTTAAAGCAATTGGCATTAATGTAATCTTTAAGTAAATAATACTGTTAAATCACGCCTAATAAAGAATAGCCCTGATAATGTTGTTGGTTGTGTGTATTCGATCGGATGTACACAATGTAACTCAGTATATTAAATGCAAAAAACTTCACTTTTTTACGTGAAGGTCAAAATATGAGAATAAAAACCCACTCTAATAGACAGAGTTTATTTCCACGACAGTTTCGACGCCCACTGGCATCCTCCTCGGGTGGATACAGAAACACAAATGAAACAAAACAAGAGGGAAAAAACAGTTCAGGGATCGACCGTTAAGAAATTCGCACCTAGGTTGGATTCCATTCTCTCGAGACAGGAGGGGCATTTCATTAAGTACATTCGCACAAATTTTAAAACTATCTTCCTGTTCTAAACATACAGATTCTATTATTTTTACATAATTATTACATTTATAATTAAATTTATTACATTTAATATTGCATAATTATTAATTACAGAAATTATAAATTTATTATTACATTGGTTATTACATTGTTGTTTATTATACAGAAATTATAAACCGAAAAACGAATGAAAAAAGGCGATTAGGAAATAATCCAGAGACCATTGAGAAATTCGCACCTAGGTTAGATATCGTTCTCCCGAAACCTAGGTCTCGATCCCGGGACCGATGGATTCGTTGTCAGCGACGCTAACCACTACACCACCGAAGCGCAAAATAAATTCCCGTGCCGGGAATCGAACCCGGGCCTCGCGGGTGAGAGCCGCGTATCCTAACCACTAGACCACACGGGAGTACAGATTTCTTTCAATCAAAAAATATGTATTTCTGTTATACATACAAAAGTAAATATTTTCGTAAGAAGCCACTTGAATGCGTGAACAATTTGGGTTCCATTTCCAATAACGAAACGACACCTACATAAACATGTACAAGCATTTCCATTCCAGTACAATTTATATTATTATTATTATTATTATTATTATTATTATTATTATTATTAGTCCCGCCGGTCATGAGTGGATTAAATATTACTTTTATTTAAAAAGCGGTTTTACATTCCTTTTAAACTTTTCATTATATATATATATATACGTGGTACTTTCGTGAAATAATTTTCATATATATATATATATATATATACCTTACACAGCAGTATCCGAGGCCGACTAATTTGAGCAGAGGCAAAGAACGGGAAACACGAAGGATGGCGAGGGCGATAGGGGAAGGAGGGATTATAAGGAATTGGGGAAGGAGGAGGGATCATAGCAAATTGAGAGGGACGGACGATGAGTCAACATTCAGACTAGGGGACAATGCTTTAATGAAAGGGATTCTAAAATTCTTAGTGAGTTGGGACAAGTATTACAACCAAGAATTTTAAAATTGTCTAAAGTGACATCAATTTTGCATTTAATGCTATGTTCACGAATACTCGAGGCTTCCTTAGTTTTTAAAATTTTACCTGTTCGGCCACTTATTCCCATATGCGAATAAATCTAGCCCTGAGAGAGCGAACAGTGCTGCCGATGTAATTCCCAAGGAGACACCTGGGGCAGGTAAATAAATATACAACACCGCTACGCAACGAGTCAGGGGTTCGATCCTTCGCTGAGAAAAAGCTACCTAAAGACGTTTGGTTGTAATACTTGTCCCAACTCACTAAGAATTTTAGAATCCCTTTTCATTAAAGCATTGTCCCCTAGTCTGAATGTTGACTCATCGTCCGTCCCTCTTTTGCTATGATCCCTCCTCCTTCCCCAATTCCTTATAATCCCTCCTTCCCTATCGCCCTCGCCATCCTTCGTGTTTCCCGTTCTTTGCCTCTGCTCAAATTAGTCGGCCTCGGATACTGCTGTGTAAGGTAGATAGCTCCATTGTTCCAGTGTACTATTGGTAATTTTTCCAGTGTATTAATTTCACATTTACTACATGTATTTAAAAAAAAACTTCTTAATTTTTATATGTAAATCTGTATAACTTAGAATTTAACCCTCTTTTCTCAGTCTTTTAAAATTTGTCTTTACGAATAGGTTATAGAAATTTTCTGTTTTGTTTTTCATTCAATATTGATTTTAATTTCACATTGTTATTAAACAGCCTGAAGATGAGCGTATTGCTCGAAACGTTGCGCAATAAAGAAGACTTTTCATGGCATTTACATTTCTCCTTGTCATTGGATTTCTCCTAAATATTATATATATATATATTACACTCACAGTATGTTCCAAATTATTAAGCAGATTGCATTTTCTCCGATGTTTTCAAAAGTTTTTCACCAATTTCAATGAAATTTATAGCAAATAATTACTATATATAGAAGCACTGATGGTATTCATTTCGATAAAATATTTTGATAATTAAAATCATTATCTCTTTTTATTGAAAAATATGTAAAATATTATGTTCCGAATTATTAAGCAAGTATTCTATTTACAGATCTAAATGGTGAAAATGGGTAAGAAGAAGGATTTAACACCAACTGAGAAAAGAAAAATAGTCAAGTTACTCGCTGAAAATATAAAATCTCTTGAAATTGCGAAGCAGCTTGGCAGGGCTTATCGAACTGTAAACAAGTTTGTAGCGGAGGGTATCAAACTGAGGCAGCGAAGTGATAAAGGAGCTATAAGAAAAGTGACAAGGCGACAGATATCTGTAATCAAGCGCAAAGTTGCAAAGCATCCATTGTCCTCAAGTAAAGAGGTTTTTGAGCAGGCTGTCATACATAATTTACCAAGAACATCTCGATGTGGAATCCTCCAACTCCAAACAATTGGCAAGACGTATAAACCTACGATTCAGTCACCATTAACACCCAGGTACAAGAAGCAGCGTGTTGAATGGGCGCGTCAGTACGTGAAAACAGATTTTAATAATGTATTGTTAACCGATGAATGAAGAGCAACCCTTCAGGGATCTGATGGTTGGTCAAGAAGATGGATTGCTAAGGGTCAATCTCTACCATGGAATGAGGTTTTGTTTTAGAAAGTTTGTGTAAGACTGGGCAATCATTTTTACACCATCAGGCACTCTGTATGGGACAGCTACTTCATTGTCTATCAATCCTGCCCAAAACATGACACCACCTCCACCTTGTTGGCGTCTCAATCTCGATGGTAGAAATTGGCTCTCAGCAATCCATCTTCTTGACCAACCATCAGATCCATGAAAGGTTGCTCTTCATTCATCGGTTAATAATACAATATTAAAATCTGTTTTCACGTACTGACGCGCCCATTCAACACGCTGCTTCTTGTACCTGGGTGTTAATGGTGACTGAATCGTAGGTTTACACGTCTTGCCAATTGTTTGGAGGATTCCACATCGAGATGTTCTTGGTAAATTATGTGTGCCAGCCTGCTCAAAAACCTCTTTACTTGAGGACAATGGATGCTTTGCAACTTTGCGCTTGATTACAGATATCTGTCGCCTTGTCACTTTTCTTATAGCTCCTTTATCACTTCGCTGCCTCAGTTTGGTACCCTCCGCTACAAACTTGTTTACAGTTCGATAAGCCCTGCCAAGCTGCTCCGCAATTTCAATAGATTTTATATTTTCAGCGAGTAACTTGAATATTTTTCTTTTCTCAGTTTGTGTTAAATCCTTCTTCTTACCCATTTTCACCATTTAGATCTGTAAATAGAATACTTGTTTAATAATTCGGAACATCATATTTTACATATTTTTCAATAAAAAAGATAATTATTTTAATTATCAAAATATTTTATCGAAATGAATACCATCAGTGCTTCTATATATAGTAATTATTTGCTATAAATTTCATTGAAATCGGTGAAAAACTTTTGAAAACATTGGAGAAAATGGAATCTGCTTAATAATTTAGAACGTATATATATATATATATGAGCCCCGGGCATCGGGGTTGAATTTCCATTTCGGGGAGAACACAATTGTCGGCAATTATTAAGGTAGCCCCTTCAGGTAGCTCGGTTGCCACTCTAAAGGGTACAATCGCACAGTTATTCGGTGCAAGACCGACCGTCTCATTCTTAAGATAGATTTGAAAACTGTTACGATTCAAGGAATCCATTGGATGACTCCGTTTAAACCTCCTCAGTGCATGTGAGATCAATGGGACTTGTAACTGACCTATAAATATCCTAACTCTCCCTCGTTTGGCAGTCAAAGTAACCTCATGTCTTAACATAAAAACATAAAATCATCTCCCAAGATGACACTAACGCGTGCCGGTAATGAGGAAGTTACATATGCCGTTAAGTCATGGGGTTTGCCTTGGAAGCTCACGTTTAAATCGAGCCTCCCATACATAGGTATCGACTGATTATTGACTGCCGTACAATCGATATTCGAGCTCTTAGCTTCACTTTGCAGTCCTAATTGCTCGACGAATTTAGAACTGATAAGACAGACATCTGAACCTGAGTCTAACAGGATCAGCGGGTCCATATGCCCTACCTGTCCCCTAATGATGGGTATGACCAAGTGTCGAGGGGTATCCGGTTTCCTAGTGACCTCATTTACAACCTTAATATTATCCAAGTCATCCTCTTTTGCACGCGTATCATCTTCTTTCACTCCCATTTTCGTATGTAGCCAGTTTAACACTGACCTCACCTGGCTACTCACCTCATTTAACGGTATATCCATCTTCTCACTCATAAAATGTATTATTTCAGTAAACGTAAGTTCCAACTGAGACCTATTCTCACAATCCACTTTCTCTGTACACTTTTGCTCATGCAACTGTATATCTACGCTCATTACTGTTATCGCTGGTTCACTCATTATTACGTCACATCCTTTGACGTCATCCTTTCTCTACTGGGAACGCACAAACTTATTTTATTCTCCTCTTGTCTCTCTTCTGTTGTTTCTTTCATTTCCTTTATTCCATTTACTCTTTTTAATTCATTTACTTCATCTACAATCCCATTCCTACTCCTAAAACTAATCCCCGTTTCGTCCCAATCTGTATCGCTTTCTTTAACCCCCTTCTTTCTTCTTTCTCTCGGGCAAACCTTAGAGTGGATCTTAGGGTCTTTGTTAGCCTTAGCTTTTGTAGATCTGTAGCTCACTTGAAGTAGTCATTTCTGCAGTCAACCTTAAAAATTTCACCTCACTCGCAATTTCGCACTCATTTGTGTCCTCACAATTCCCAACTTTCTGCACCCAATCCGCAACCGTATCATGCGTGACGTCACTCTCTTTGCAGACGGCATTCTTACAGCTTTTCTCGTTCGTTATTTTACAGTTTTGAATCATACCCAATTCATTTTTACATTCACTTTTATACATACCCAATGATTCCCTTAATTAATATCGATTGATTGTGTTCTGACATCTGTCTATTTATTCGTTTTTTTACTTTATATCCTGTCAGTCGTTACCTTCAACTTCAAACTGGACCCTTTTTCTAATCCGCCAGGGGTCTCCTATCTCCATCCGGAGGGAAGGGGGAAGGCTCTTTATTTTGCGAGCCGTACCTATCCCTTCCTCGATAGGGGCTCGAACTTCGGTATAGGCTTGGGGGCCCCGTAGTACCGTTGCCGATCTCTATCACGGTCCTCAGGACCGTTTCCACGATCTCTCCAGCGGTCCGGCGAATAAGTTCTTGATCTATTGTAATCAGTGTCTCTCCAACGACCCGGAGAGGAGGCTCGTGACCCGTAGTAGGGGCTGGAGCCCCTTCTATACTCGCCATTACTCTCGTCATTTCTTCGTCGCCCTTGTGGCCACGACCTATCATAGGGCCTATAGTCTCGGTCGGTTCTGTAGTTCGATCTTCGATTGTAGTCAGCCTGGCGGCCCCGTCGGTAGTAACTATCATCGCGGTCTTGTCTGCTGTACGGCGGCTCCAGGGGTCACGTCTTACTCCAGAAGATTCCGTGCTGGAGCTTTTCTCCTCTCTCCTTTCCGACCTTGAATGCGGTTGACTCTCTCCCACCTTCCTCGCTTCACTCGAATTTTGTTGCCCATGGATTTTCCTTAAATCAGCCATTAACGGGCAATCTTTGACCATGTGCCCAATTTCGTGACACACGAAACATTGGCTTCCTCCTCGTCCTCGTAGGCTAACAGCAGCCAAAGTTGAGGTTATGCCCTCCGTGTTTATTTCAAAACTCGGAGTCGCGTAACCGTAACCCTGAGAAGGCGCATAATGATGTTCCGTTGAAGGATGAGATTCATAGATCCTCCGGTCGGCTCTAAACCTTTTTATTTTCTTGTATATATATGTCTTCGCTGTAATCGTCGTACTCATGCCATAGGTGATTTGGCACGGCATAGAGCAGGATTTTGTGTGTTGAAAACGAGACATCTAGATGCTGTAACAATTGGGGGTGCATCTTTCTTTAGGCGTTCCAATTCTCCCCTCACTCTTGTGACAAAAGATGGGAAAGCTTCCCCTGACCTTTTGATCTCATTCTCGATTTGTACCAGCCTCTCTGATATTTCAGCTCGGCTGTTCCTACAATACATATCCGCACCTCGATCAAGGAATGTTGCCAAACCTGAGTTCGGGATGCCAGGTCACTAAGTACGTGTTTCGCTAGAGCGACTGGGCATCGCACAGCCAATTCTATCTGAAACTCGTCACTATTGTGAGATGAGGCGGGAACTAATCGTTCCGCGTCGGTAACATATTGTTGGAAAGATACGTAAGAATCAGTGAGCCCCTTGCTCGAAGCGATTTTATAATCACTAGGTCCTCCACAGAAGACCGAACAATCAGCTGCGAGTGTTTTAAGCCTGCGCGCTTCTGCATCTTCGGTAGACATGATGTATTGGTTCAAATCCCTATTTAAAGCCGTATTTGGGGCGGTCACGCTATTAACCGCGGGGATGCTGTTATCATCGTAATTATCGTTATTTAAAGTGGTAAGGGGGGGACTCACTGTACCTACCGCAGCGGTACTCACTGCACCAGTACTTTCAGCGCCGGAAGTAGTAGCGCCGTGAGAGGTATCTCTCCTCGCAGAGCTATTTGAACTCTGATGACCTTCTCACCGCTCATGCGGGTCTGTTCTAACCTTAACTCTAAAGGGGATATGGGCTCGTCCAAGGGGAACTCCCAATCGTCGTTTGGATTATTTAATGCGGCTAAAAAGGACGGGTCAACGGATCCAAGAGTAGGATCGGGTTGTAAATCTGACAAGGAGAAATTATGGCAGAGGAAGTACAAAGGGGAACAAGGGAACTTTTAGGTTATGATAATACTGTGAAGGTGGAAGTATATGACGGGATTCGCGATCACTTTCAGAGACCGAACTTAGGTTCACTGGCGATGGGGAAACTTTGAGTTTATCCTTCGCCGCGTCAACTAAACGAAAGTCGCTCACCTGATTTTTGCGTCTTGTCGAAGGTGGACCACAAGCTTCTGCACTGCGTGTCTCCAGGCAACTCCTTTGGGAAGAGAAGCGGGTTGCCTGGTTGGGGTTGTTTGGGTGGCATCCACTGCTGGTCGGTGTCGGGTATCTGCGTCCTATTCTGGACGGAGGAAGCGTCGATCTGAGGTTCCTCCTAGGCTATGAAGACGTAAAGACAGGCGGTAGGAGCACGTACTGTTTGCTAGTCCTTCCACTGAAGTCCTTGGTGAATGTGAACAGAAATTCAGTGGTAAGAGGTACACTCCCCTGGGGGGCGCCAATGGAAGCCTTCTGACACCAATATTATATGCTTGGTGTCGTGGCGTCAATGCTGACACCAAAGCTATATAGTTGAAGGTTTCCGTGGGTTCTTTTTCCCATTGGCTGAAGGAGGTAACCTCAATTGCCTTTTAACGTCACTAGGGCATCAGGATGGCTCCGATGCTTAAGGGATGAATGATGAGTGGAAGCTTACGTACATATTTATTTGATGATAAATGGGCGTAGATGAACCGGCCTAACGGCTACGGGTTTATGAGTATAGCATGATTAAGTTCAAGTAAAAGGATCATCTCGGGCGTGGTCAGTCCCAGACTTTTATACATAGTCTCGGTTCTCACGCATGCGCATTGGACTCGTGTCTATAAGGTCGAGCGTCCACTGTAACTCAGCGGATAAGGAGCGGTAATTCTATAACATACTTACCTTACAACCTTATAAAGGTTCCGCGCGATGATTCCTCATTTCGCGAAGGTCAAGCTTGTCGCCCCTCTTCTCAAGGAGTAATATATATATATATATATATATATACAGAGGTGGGCACCCGGGCCTCAAAAAGGACCGACGGTCCCGGTCCTTGCCTCAAACTGGTCACGGTCATTTCTGAAGATAGGACCTAGGAACGACTCGGTCCTCGGTCCTTATATATAATATAAGTGAAAAATTTGATTAATATGAAAAATGAAATTAAAGACACCGGAAATCTTTAATTTTATTAACGTAAATTATAATTAATACAATACATAAATGATGAAAAAAGTTATTAAGTTAAATGCTTGAGTTTCCCTTCAAGAAGACTAGCATTTCAAAATGGCTGTCACTGAGCCCTGACCTTTTCGGCTTGAGGACGTCCTTCCCCAAAGAGAAGAGCCTCTCCACGGCGGCACTGGATGGGATAGGCGTGTTAAACTTGATGAACAAGTCCTTCAACGCCGGGCTGGGGAATGAGTCCTTGTTGAAGATGAAGGGTTTCACAGGCCTCTCGCTGAAATGTCTCCACCAACTTGGTCCCGGTCTCCTTCGTCTTCTCCCCGCCCTCGTAGAGAGCCTCAAAGAAGTCGTCATTGTCCTGGTCATTCTCACCCTCGCTGCTGCTGGTGTCCTTGCCTGAGTCCGCTCTTGCCAGAATCCTCTCCACCATAGACATCATCTGCTTCTTCACCTTGGCCTTGATCTCCTCGACGTCATACATGACGTCGTCCTCCACCAGGTTCTTGTTGCTTGTCGAGAGGATGTTCTTGTTCGGCAGGCACAGCAAGCACTTGTACTCCAGATTCTGCTCACCCTTGGGGCCCAGGTATTCAAAGTATTTGTCCAGGTACGGCCAGGGATTGCTGGGTTCACTTCTTCCGCTAGGAGCTCCAGTTGCTTGACTTGAAGTTGAAGCACTAACATCAGTAGATTCTTCGTCTCCCTCCAGGTGTTGAAACAAGTTTCAGTTCAGTCTCAGTCTCTTTCTGAGTCTTCTGGAGGAAACGATCCATCTTCTTTAGGACTTCAAATAATCACTAAACACACTAAAAAAGACCGTCCGGACCGGACCGTCCGGAATTGCTTAAAAATGGACCGTCGCTCCTCATTTCGGTCCTCACTGGGAAAAGGACCGACTTTCCCGCTCACGGTCCTTAAAAGGGACCGAGTTCCTGGAGTTCGGTCCTTTTGGAACTCGGTCCTGCCCACCTTTGTATATATATATATATATATATATATGAAAATTATTTCACGAAAGTAACACGTGAAAAATATTTATGATGAATTAGACGAAAGCGCTTGAGCACCACTCTGTGTTCTTTTCCTTCGTGGTTTTATTCATCATATATATATATATATATATATATATATACAGGGCGTCCCAAAAAATGTGTATACACACTTTAACAGCTGATAGCTCAATTGATGTTTCTTTCTTTCCAAGTTAAAACCCATTAGAATTAATAATGGCAGTCAGACTAAGCTTTGAACAAAGGAAATTCATTCTAAAATGCTACTGGAAGTGTGAAAACGCAGTTGAAGTGCAAATACAGTTTAGGAGGGAGTTTCAAACAGATCCACCAACGCGACTTACCATCACTCGAATTAGAGATAAGTTTGAAGCCGATGGAACTGTTCAGAATGTCCACAAGAAGCGTTCCGGAAGACCACGGACATCGACAAGCCCCACAAAGCAAGAAAGAGTACTGGAAACGTATCACCAAAGTCCAAGAAAATCTGTGCGGCAAGCGAGTCGTGAGGTAGGAATTTCAGAATCGTCTGTCCAACGCATTTTGAAGCGCTGTCAATGGAAAAGTTACATTCCGAGATTAGTCCATGCTAGTAATGAAGATGATTCGGACCGAAGAGTGGAGTATTGCGAGTGGTACTTGGCACGATGTGGATGTGGATTGGACGAAGAGGTTTCGTAGAATACCCTCCGCGTTCACCAGACCTCACACCACTAGACTTTTTTTTATGGGGATACTTAAAAGACAAAGTCTACGCTATAAAACCTGCAACAGTCGCTGAATTGAGAGCAGCCATTGAACGAGAATGCACACAAATACCAAACGAAATGTTTCGTGATGTTTGCGATTCCATTGCTTCGCGTTATCAGCAGTGCCTGGACCAGAACGGACGTCAGTTTGAAAACAGGCGTCGACTAAACAATTAAATAATGTCTGTAGATTCTATTACATTTTGAAAATTAAATGTATTTTAATAAACACTGCCTTTATAAGTATTTAAAGTGTGTATACATTTTTTTGGGACGCCCTGTATATATACTGTATATGGAATGAATTTCACAATTAAACACGTGAAATGAATGAATGATGCAAGTCACTAATATAATATCATGTAACAGAACATTGTATTGTAAAAAATTGTGGCATATATATATATATATATATATACTGTGTGTATATATATATATATACACACACACACACCTTTCGTTTGCTTCCGCCCGAATTGTTCATTCTGACGAAGGTCAAGCTTTTCACTCCACCTTAGAACTACAGACTACAGTTTAACGTGGAATCCGAACCACGCCCCACCAGCAGCCCAGCGTCTTAACCACTAGGCCACCCAGGGTACCAATTTATCTACCAACCACTTTCTTTATTGTGTGGAAGGATGAACAACTGGGTTTTGCTGCGCGCCGGCTGCCGTCACCGGGTTTCGATCCTGGGGCCGATGGATTCGTAGTCAGCGACGCTAACCACTACACCACCGAGGCGCATAGTTCCATTTGAACTATGAATGATCAGTTATACAGTCGTCCAGTGCCCTTTTCGTCCATTGTCAGAGTTATCCCACTGTATTGATTGGAATAATGCTTCAGTTTTGTTTCACTCAAGCAACATTGTTAATAGAAATATTCTTGAGTCTGCCATTATTCAACTTACAAATAATTTCAACATTAGCCAAGGCCTTTTTTCGCTTGATTCTGTTGTTTGAATTCGTTCAGAACAGATTTAGACAAGAGGGGCAAAGTGTTAAAACTCTGGTAGTTTTTCTTTATAAATTTGTATGCTCCTCCTACAATTTTATTTTTCTATTTTTTTTTGTGACCTAATATAGTCTCGAACTTTGAGTACCATTCTGTGTTTCCTTTTTCCTTCGTGGTTATTTTCATCATAAATTTTATGCACATGTTACTTTCGTGAAATAATTTATATATATATATATATATATATATATATATATATATATATATATATTATATATATATATATATATAATATACAGGGTGGGCCGAAAGTCTGGATCCATAGGAAAATATTTATTTTAATACATAAATTACAACAAATGGTAAATACTTAAAATGAATATCAACTTTAACTCGTAAATGCGTATCCGTGATACTGTACAGTGGTTCGTACTCCAGTATAAACAACAAATTATAACAAATGCTCAAATTCGCGGCCTCTGACATCGAGACACTTAGGGATGGAATTTATGATTTTTAATAAATTCTTCGAATTGACGTTCTCGAGATGCGTGTTTCATTTGATAATCTTCTTGTTAACTTTACTGGACTATTCGTTAATGTTTCACATACCATTGCAGAGGTATTTTCATCAGTTGCAGTTTTTGGACGACCAGAACGCCGTCGATTATGTACACTTCCTGTTTCTTTGAAACGTTTAAACAACTTGCCAACAGTCGCATGTGTTACTGGATGCTTATCAGGATGATTTCTATTGAATTCGGTAGCAACTTCTCTGTGTGTAGCGCCCTGTCTTGCGTACATGAGCACAAGTTCTACCCGGTCTTCTGTTGTTAGATTCGAAGCCATTTCTGGGCTGAAATAAAAAAAGTATTTGAGTATTTATACTGGGGTACGAACTACTGTACAGTATCACGGATACGCATTTACGAGTTAAAGTTGATATTCATTTTAAGTATTTACCATTTGTTGTAATTTATGTATTAAAATAAATATTTTCCTATGGATCCAGACTTTCGGCCCACCCTGTAATATAATAATAATAATAATAATAATAATATATATCCTAAAAAAAAAATGAAAAGCGATTCCGAGGGGGAGATGTCAATATACTGTATATAAATACCGGAAACAAAATAGTTAGGAGTGGTTTTAAAGAAAGTAGCACGTACTGATTGCGTGAAAAGGTATTTTAACAAGATATGGTCCATTTTATAAGTTTCCAAACTGTAACTGAAAAACTTTAGTGAAGCAGCATAAATATGCTTGTACAAGCGGAAATAATTCCAATCTATTGTTTAACCATTATATATATTCTTCTTCTTCTTCCGCAGCTTATTATCCCATCTTTACATGGGGTCGCTGTTTTTGGTTCGTCTTCTCCACTCTCCTCTGTCGTATACCGCGTCCTCCTCCAAGTCCTTCTCCCTGATGTCCGCCACCACACAGTCCCTCCATCTCGTCTTCGGTCTTCCTCCTCTTCTCCGTCCCGGCAACTCCATCTCCAGCACTCTGCGCCCCACATACTCCTCCTCTCTTCTCCTGACGTGTCCATACCACCTCAGCCTGGCCTCCTGCACCTTCTTAGATGCTTCCGCCACCTTCACTGTTCCTCTTATATGCTCATTTCTGACCCTATCCCTCCTCGTCACTCCACACATCCATCTTAACATCTTCATTTCAGCCACATCGATTTTTCTTTCATTGCTCTTCTTCATTGGCACAGTCTCCATTCCATACAACATTGCCGGCCTCACCACTGTTTTGAATACCTTTCCCTTCAGTTTCACTGGGACCCTCTTATCACAGAGCACCCCTGATACGTCCCTCCAGTTCTTCCACCCCGACTGTATTCTACAGTTTATCTCTCTCTCTGCTCCCCCCTCTGCATCTACTGTTGACCCCAAGTATTTAAAATACTCCACCGTCTTAACACGCTCTCCACTCAATGTCACTCCCCCTCCTCGGTCCTGCTGCACATCACATCTCATATATTCGGTCTTCTTTCGGCTAATTCTCATCCCCCTACTTTCCAACGCCTCTCTCCAATTTTCCAACTGCTGCTCCACCTCCTCTTTCGTCTCCCCACTCAACACAACATCGTCTGCATACATCATGCACCACGGCGCCTCCCCTCTAATCCTGTCCGTCAACACATCGAATACCACATTGAAAAGGAAGGGGCTCAAAGCTGATCCTTGGTGCAGACCAACTTCCACCCCAAAGCTCTCTGACACACCCACACTACTCCTCACCTTAGTTGTTACTCCCCTGTACATCCCTTGATCAGTTTAACATACTTCTCCGGTACCATCTTTTCCCTTAAGCATCTCCAAACTTCCTGCCGTGGTATCCTATCATATGCCTTCTCCAAGTCAATAAAAACCATGTGCAACGCCTTCTGCCCCTCTCTGTACCTCTCTGCCAACTGTTTCAATGCAAAAACTGCATCTGTCGTTCTCCTTCCCGGCATAAATCCAAACTGTTCCACTGACACTTCCGCTTCGTCTCTCAACCTACTCTCCACTATTCGCTCCATTATATATATATATATATATATATATATATATATATATATATATATATATATATATATATATATATATATATATATATGAAAATTATTTCACGAAAGTAACACGTGAATAATATTTATGATGAAAATAACCACGAAGGAAAAAGGAAACACAGAATGGTGCTTAAGCGCTTTCGTCCAATGACATCCTCACGAACACTGAAATAAATAACAAGTTCGAGACTATATGTATGTCACAAAAAAAAATTAAACAAATAAAAATTGTAGGAGGAGCACGCAAATTTATAAAAAAAAGCTACCAGAGTTTTAGCACTTTTTCCCTCTTCTCTAAATCTGTTCTGAACGAATTCAAAACAACAGGATCAAGCGAAAAAAGGCCATGGCTAATGTTGAAATTATTTATAAGTTGAATAATGGCAGACTCAAGAATATTTCAATTAACAATGTTGCTTGAGTGAAATAAAACTGAAGCATTATTCCAGTCAATACAGTGGGATAACTCTGACAAATGGACGAAAAGGGCACTGGACGACTGGCTCGTTCTCACGGAATATTGATGCTGTTTTACACGCGTGTGCAAATCCTTTCCCGTCTGTCCAGTGTAAAAGGAATCACATTGTTTACAACCAGTTTTATAGATGCCTGAATTATTGGTAGAACTACTCTTTACTATGATATTTTTCACAATATTGTCATATGAAAATTCTACATTAATGTTCAAAAGTTTAAGTACATTAGCAATGCCTAAAAAGCGTGGGAAAAATGGAAGTACTAAAATATTCTACGACAAAGTGCGATAGAAAGTTCGTTTTGCCTTGTTAAGACAAGATTTCAAAAAAGCAGGTGGGTAACATTCCGAATATTGTTGATTTTTTCTAAATAAGAGCCATTGTGGGAATAACGCCGATTTTGAAAAAAATCGACCTTGCCAAATTGAGATGGTTGGGCCACTTGGAGAGAATGGATGAGGGGAGAACTGCGAGGAGGTGCTGGGAGTGGAGACCAGCGAATGGCAGAAGACCGCGAGGGAGACCGAGAAGGAGATGGAGGGAAGAAGTGGAGGAGAGCTTGCGAAGATACAACTTGCCCAGCATGCAAGAGCTCGAAGAAACGGGAGTGCTGCTGGACAGGACGGAGTGGCGAAGGAGGCTGGCTCCACTGACAGGCTGACTATCCTACCTGGGAGCTGAAGAATTGAAGAATTGAATTTTCTAATTCGGCATCCATGTATTCCGGACTGGTGATCCTAAGAGCGCGGAGAAACATTAACGAAAATATGGCTTTCTTGATGGGGGGGGGGTCATATCAGGAGTGAAAGTGTACGTAGGACAAATTGTTTTTCTTTTCGGATAAATACTAAACTTAAAACTTAAAACGTTAGGCAGGAGACAGGGAGTGCTGGACCTCCCGTTTCTCCTGTCACTGTCATACTTAGCTGATCTTTTTCCGTGTCTCATCTACTCATCTACCCTGTGAGCAGTTCAGCACGCTCTCTCCCTATTTCGCACAACACATACATGTATCATTTTTTTATGCAGGAAGAAGGGGCTAAGGACGAGGCGCGAAAATTGTCCCCCCCCCCCCCGATAGAAAAAGAAGAGAGGCGAAATCAAGATACAGGTCAACATCAAGTTTGCGAGATGCCTGGACACTGCATTTGAAAGATTGGGGGTCATAGACAGAGGGAAAGATGGATTGAGGAAAGTTGTTCCAGGGTTTACCGGTTGAGTAGATGAAAAATTGAGAATACCGATTAACACTTGCGTTAGAGAGTTGGACAGCAAAGGAATGAGAATGTGTCGAAAGTATGGTACTACGTGCTCTCCTTGAAGGAGGAAGCATGCAGTTAGAGAGTTTAAAAGAGCAGTGTCCGTTATAATATCGATAATAAAGAGAGAGTGAGGTAACAGTGCGGCGAAGAAAGAGGGATTGAAGACAGTCCGAAAAAAGCAGGGAATTGCTGAGACGAAAAGCCTTTGATTCCACCCAGTCAAGTAGAGATGTATAGGTTGAGCCACCATACACATGTTTGGGGAAACTCCGCTAACAACGCATTAAATGGTCATCCAAAAAGAGCAATGAAGTTATTATCTGATGCTGTATCAGACCAGAAATAGATCAGAGCTTGTTATACCTCAATTTAGATTGCCTTCATCTCAAAAACTACCCATTTTCATTGGATTGAAACTATGGAATGACTTAAATGCCGATATAAAAAATGTTGTGAATGTAAATTTGTTTAAAACCAAGTTGAAATCCCGATTAATAATGGCATACTAACAAAAATCTAGGGTTACTGTCCATTACTATTGTTTATTAATTTCTCGTGTGTAATCTAGTATTAAAACACATTTCTTGGGATTGTTCACTTCTTATCTCTCATGTATAATATTGGTTTCTTTGTATGATATTGGTATAATGCCTTCAATGGTGACCTTACATTTGTCATGTCAGTAGTGATAATTTAAGATTAATACATACTTTAACTATTAATATTACTTATTTACTTATTTATTTATTTATTATTAATTAATAACAACTAGCTGTTTACTTTTAATAAGAGCCCAGTAAAGCCTAAAGCTTAAGGGACAAATTAAATAAAATAAATAGTCCCGCTTCACAATTATTTATGTCATTGTAAATTGTAAAACGAATATATTTATTTTATTATTAATAATAAAGGTTATTCAAAAAAAAAAGAAGCGTACTCCATACAGGGGCAGACAAGATCCTTGTACAGAGACAACTGAGTGGGGTGAAGAAATGCGGAGCCGGTAGAGCACATCTACCCTCTTAGAAGCTGTTTAGAAAGAAAGTACAGTATATGTGATCTTTCCAGGAAGGATCACGAAAAAAGGATAAGATAAGGGGATAGTTGTGTGGAAAATTGTGACGAGTAGACAGAAGGAGGAACTGAGTTTTTGAGGCATTGAAGGCCACAAGGTTTTCTCTGCCCAAGTCAGAGACAGTAAAAAGCTCAGAGGTCAGGTGCGCCATATCCATCTCGCGAATCATGGAGAAACTGTTGAGAAGGACGCTTTGTGAAACCGGTGGAGTAATGAAGGGTGGAATCATCGGCATAGGACTGGATAGGACAGCAAGTTATCTTTTCCTGATCTAAAAATTCGGAGAAGCATGAATCAATTCAAATTTGAAGTCTCCCACAAGCTTACTAATAATAACTCTTATGTTCATTTTTATTCTGACAATCACCCTTCGATAAAATCTCCTATTTTATCTTTTATGTTTCTCAGAGCTTTGAAAGTTGTCAGTCCTGAATTATTAGATACTGAGTTAGGCAATATCATGAATATTGGTACAGTACTAAATTATGTTATCCTATTCCATTTCTAGATAACTGTCTCAAGAAAGCTAAGAATCGGTATTATAATAATGTAATTGTAAATGAATTTGATCATAACAATATCCTTAGCCTACCTTACCATGTAAATTTTAAATATCTTCCGACCTTACTTAACCCTTTCTGTCCTAAATTATTGTTTTGAGCTAAGAAAAAAATTAACACTTAAAAATGTTAAAAATAGGTATGGAAACATAAACTATACTTCTATACTTCGAATAGAATGTATTAATTAAAACAGTTTTTGTCCTTTGTTAAACATAATGGTACATCACACTTTCTGCATTTTAGACGAGAATAGCCTTTCATACAGTTTCTGCATCTCTTTTTGGGTTTTAAATGCTGAGGTCAATGTCCAAAACACTGCCAGATATTGCTATACAGTTAAATGTTATATTCCAATGCCATATTATAGGCATCGTTGAAGCTAATCTGAGGAAATTACACGTACTATTTGTTGATGATGCCATATGGAATCGCTGGGACAGAAAGGGTTAAAACAATTGGTATCAACGTAGTCTTTAAATATAATAATACGGCTAAATCTCGCCTAATAAAGAATAGCCCAAATAATGCTGTTGGCTGTGTATTCGATCGGATGTACAAAATGTAACTCAGTTTATATAGGTTTAACGGAAAAAACTTTGGATATCAGAGTAAAACAGCATAAATATACGTGTAGAGCAGTAAATAATTCTAATGGATTTTTTAACTATATGTACAGATATAATCATAGTATTAAGTGGGAGAGTTCTAAAGTTCTCTTAAAAATAAAGATATAATTGAAAGGAATATTCTAAAATGTGCATTTATCCATTTAAAAGGTTCCACTCAACTGACTCGTGTATCTATGTACTTAAAGAAACAATATCTAAATACATTGACAGTAATTCAACTATTTATAGCTGTTTCATAGATATAAGTAAGACATGAAAGGGTGAACCACAATATTTTATTTAAAAAACTAGAAGACAGGAAGGTTCCCATGTACATATTAAATTTATTGAAATTTTGGTATTCCCACCAATCTTTCACTGTTAGGTGGGGCAATGTACTATCCGAGTGTTTTGGTTCCTCTTGCCGGGTGAGACAAGGCTCCTTGCTCCCCCCATGCTGTTTAATGTGTATATCGACGGATTAATTGCTTCACTTAATGAGGCAACAGTGGGATGTTGTATAGATAACACAAGGATAAATAATTTAGTTTATGCCGATGATATGGTGTTAATAAGTCCCTCTGTTAAAGGTCTGGATCGGCTACTAAAAGTCTGCGAAGTGTATTCGCAGAAACATGATATTCTTTTTAATGTTACAAAAACTAAGGTTATGCAATTTCATCCTAAAAGCTGTAATCAGCCAGCTGATATAAGGTTTAAAATGAATGGTGAAGTAATTGAGGAAGTACAAGAGTTTAAGTATTTGGGTCAAACTATTACCAGCTCCTTGAGTGATGACTCGGATATAAGAAAACAATCTCGAAGCCTGTGTGCTAAAGCGAATATGACCATAAGGAACTTTCGATTCTGTACAAGTGAAGCTAAAGACACTCTCTTTCGTACTTTCTGCAGTAATATATACAGACAGCAAATGTGTATGAATTATAAAAAAGGTTCTGGCAGAACTCTAAATTTGCTGTACAACAGGTCTTTTAGACTCACATAAATTACCCCCGAGATGCTCAGCTTCGCAAATGTTTGCTACCCGCAATGTCCCGAGCTTGCCGGAGGTAACAAGACGCGCTCAATGCAGTCTAATGCAAAGAATTAAAAAATCAACCAACCCCGATCATCCAAGCTATCCATGAGTCCTGCCATTTATCCTCTAAGGCCTAAGCTATGGACTTCTTGGTACGAAAACCTATGTCTGTAGCTCCACTTAACTTCGACATTACAGTATTATTTCTAATCAATTGTATATATTTCTCAGTGCTGGGCACTTCCGCAAACCGCAAATTCCGCAATCGCAATTTTAACTATAAAAAGTATCCAAAACATTAAAGAGGTATAAAAAGTTTTTATATCTTTTTAATGTTTAATGTTTTAGCCATGTTTTTATTAAAAACAAGGCTAAATAATTTATTACAATAAATCACTATTGTAGAAGAAATAAAAATACTACATATATTGATATATTATATTGAACAAAAACACCTCCTGCAAGTAAATAGTAAATAAATAAATAATAAATTTAATCATTTGAATTTCATAAATTTTGAGACTTAGACACGTTAGAGAAGACTGTACTGTAACTGTAGTAACTGTACACACATTACATTACACAAGTTAAATTAAGTTAACACTGTGACTGTACACAACTTGAACTCACTGTACAACTCAACCCCTCTAGCCTCTACAAGTGTACGCCTCTGGCTTTGTCAACAAGTTCAGTCGTCCTCCTCCAGTAACTGAGCCAAATCCAGTTTTAATAAGTCCATGTTCCCCTTCATGAACACGAGACGTTGGAAGTTGTCAGAGGTCAGGCTGGCCCTTTTGGGCTTCATTATATCTGACCCATGGGAGAACAGTGGCCAGTGGCCACGTGGGAAATTTGCGGAAAGATTTGCGTTTGCGGTCTTAGTTCCGCAACGCAAATTCACTAATTTGCGATGACTTTGTCGCAAACGCAAATCCGCAAACGAAAAACATACTTCCGCAATTGCGGAATTTGCGGTTTGCGGAAGTGTTTGCGGAAGTGCCCAGCTCTGATATTTCTATCCTTAGTATATGAACTGTCATTGTATTAATAATATTTGTCATATGGACTATAGTCTGCCAATAAACCTTTTCATTTTCATTTAAAAATAATTTCAATAACAGTTCAGGAATGTATAAAATTGACAAGATCTTTTATCAGTGCTCGTTAACTTTGTGCTAATCTCTTTTCACTTCTTTGTTCTAATGTAAATAGGCATATATTTTGGTCATCTTTCCTTTTCCCTTCATTCCGTGACGAGGTGTACTGTTGAATACATGAAAAGCTTTGGAATAATTTTTTTCTTTTTCCTTGTGGGTTTGCAGCACTCATTCATTTCACGGGTTTACGTGTGAAAATTATCCCATATATATATATATACACACACAGTATGTATATACAGTATGCGCCTCGGTGGTGTAGTGGTTAGCGTCGCTGACTACGAATCCATCGGCCCCGGGACATCGGCCCCGGGATCGAGACCCAGTGACGGCAGCCGGCGCACAGCAAAACCCAGCTCTTCATCCTTCCACACAATAAAGAAAGTGGTTGGTAGATAAGTGGGTACCCTGGGTGGCCTAGTGGTTAAGACGCTGGGCTGCTGGTGGGGCGTGGTTCGGATTCCACGTTAAACTGCAGTTATAAGGTGGAGTGAAAAGCTTGACCTTCGTCAGAATGAACAATTCGGGCGGAAGCTAACCAAAGGTTACCAAAGGTAGGCCCATATATGTGTGTGTGTGTGTGTGTGTGTGTGTACTGTATGTCATAGAACTTGCTTAAAATCACCACTATGAAGATTAAAAAAAAAAGCGGTCACATTAGAGTAGAAGAAAACTCGTATTTCTCCGAAAAGAGCTAATAACAAACTGATCAATTTTTTCAATTCGTGTTTGAGCTCAAAAAAAGGATTATTCCTCTAATTTTCAAACATAAATACGTCTTTGTAGTGAAATGGGCTCGTTTTAACTTTTTATTTATTTAACTTTGGAAACAACTTTCGGCGTCTGGTACCTCCGTTGTTACAGTGGCAGACTCTGAGCGGTGAGGCTCTGGTTCGCTTCCGCCTGCTGGCTTCTGAATTGAGTTGAGTTTGCCCCTTACCCTGTTCATGTTCGGGCTAAAGGTGACCCTTGGGGCATACTTACCTCCACGTCGTGGGGAAATGAGCTTCCGAGCTGAAAACGTTTTTCCAGGAATTACAGGTGTGAATCATGGCAGGGTTGAGTTGTACAACCATGGTATTTATTAAAATCTTAGTTACTTTAACAGGTTGAATTCTGAACAAAAATTAATTTTAGCTAGATAAAACTGGTCATTTTCCACAGCATGCAAGTGGTCATTATACTAAGAAAAATTGCATTATAAAAACATGATTTTTATTAGGACCGCAGAAAAGTGGTCAGTTTAGTCGGGTAGTCAGAAGGTAGTCGAACTGTCAGCTTCTATTGTATACATCCATATATGCAATAAAATCACAGAACAACACGTGTTTGTACATACACACACACACACATATATATATATATATGTGTGTGTGTGTGTGTGTGTGTGTGTGTGTGCGTAGACAACTGGGCATAAGTGAGCTCGAGTGTTTGATAACACTGGATAACAAAAAATAACTTTTTTATGTCACATGAACAAAAATGGGTTGATCTTATAGGTTTTTTACCGCCGAGCTAAAAAATGACCTCAAAATTTGTCTATCATCCACCAATATTGAGTGAATCGAAAATGAAATTTGGGCTAATTTATGGATCTTTTCCGTTTGACACACATGGTTCGATTTTATTTTAAATTTCTACACAGACGTAGTTTTGCATGCCGATTACGAAAATCGGAACCATTTTTTGGAGAAATTAATAATAAAAAGGTTACAACTAGCCTAAGACCCGCCCTTCGTGCGGGTCGCGGGTGCAAAAATTAACCAAACTATCACGACTTAACCTAACCAATCTTCAAGGGCGTACAATTAACCTAAAAAAATAAATAAAAAGCAATATCACGACTTAACCTAAACGTTCCTGAGCGTGACCGACAAACATTCACGTTCGTCAGCGTGACCGACTGACAAACTGAGCGGGACGGACTGACTGACAGACATTCCTGGGTGTTTATAGTATTAATAAATAAATAAAAAATGTATTGTTTTTTTATTTATTTTTTAGGTTAATTGTACGCCCTTGACGATTGGTTAGGTTAAGTCGTGATAGTTTGGTTAATTTTTGCTACCCGCGACCCGCACGAAGGGCGGGTCTAATAAAATACTTTAAAGGGTTGTAACTTTTTATTATTAATTTCTCCAAAAAATGGTTCTGATTTTCGTAATCGGCATGCAAAACTACGTCTGTGTAGAAATTTAAAATAAAATCGAACCATGTGTGTCAAACGGAAAAGATCCTAATTTATAGACGTAATAGCAGTATGAAAGTAGAAAATGCATACTGAACTCACCTAAAATGTTCACTAAGCGAAATCAAGTGAGTAACTGACAAATGAAAGTTAACAGTGACGTGCAGCAACTTATAAGCAGAGGAGGAGCAAGCTGCAGACCCCGCCCCCTTCCTATTCTGACTCAAATCCTAAGTAATGTAAATTCGTGGGTCACTCTAAAACTGCGGGTGATAGAAAAATTCTGTTTTCATTTCCGTAATCAACATAAAAAATTGCATATAGTTCAAGTAAAAATATCTCTGTGACAAAAACTTTGTTGACCAGTGTAATTCACAAATGTATTGGGTAATTTTTTTTTTTTTTTTGAGGGAAAGTTTTGGAGCCTCGGAACATTATTATAAAAATATTTTAAAAACTGGAAACTTTTTACTGTCGGAAAAAAAGATACGTTAGTCGTAATTAGGTTTGGTTAGGTAAGGTTTGGTTATGATAGGTTATGCTAGACTAGCGAGTACCTCACTATGTAATGACTTAACAGAAACCACCTTTCGAACCCTCAGTTGCGTCCGAAAAACTTTATCACGCCCTTTTCCGTTCGATGGCACAAAGGCTAATTTAGGTTAATTAAGTTTCTTAGATATTTGAATTTAAAAATGTCGGTACCTCGCTTATACGAAGATAGACACATACAAGTCGATATCTTCCGATGAGAATAAGTGAATTATTGCGCTTGTCTTTTAATTCCATCATTTGGCTTGACGAACGGTAAAAAGAGTTTATTCAGTGTTAGAAAGGACTAATAAATAAGTTAATGTAATGTAATAAATAAGATGAATGCCAATAATTTTGCCTAAAAAGCTTCCATGCTTCCAAGGGCATATTCAGATGAGAGTACTGTGAATATATTAATGTCATAACAAATATCTAAAAATTGTAAAACTCTGTCAATTGTATCCTTTTCTGAATAAAGTTTTTTGGGTTTGAATTTGAATTTGAATTTGATTCTTCTACAATGAAGGGTTTAGCCTTAAATAGGAAAGAAATTCAGACATGCGACTTTGTATTTACTTCATATTGGCGTGTTATATTGCAATATAAAAAGTATTTATTGTTGAGAAGACAAATTAACCTTCAGAAATACGGTAATACACGTTTATTTCATTCTTTTATCTGTATTTGTCCGATTTTAGTATGATTTGTATTGGTTTGTTGGTATAATTTTAGAGAGTATTGGTGATAGGTATTATTCTTTTTCTGTATTTTCTATTGAGTAACGTTGTAGATCAGAGGTGGCCAAAGCGAAACTCATGGCTCTGTTTGCGGCTTTGGGCAATGTTGGACAACATTCGTAACCTTGTGCAAAATTTTTCTTTAAAGTCATTTTAGAAACTATAGAATGTAATAGATGAGTATATACCATAATGTTTAAGAATTACATCACACACACTCGTATTAACCCTTTAATGCCAGAGGTCTTTCCCGAGACTGAATAAAATGGTCTGGCCTTAACCAGAACAAAATCAGTAAAGTGACACTGTGCACAAAAGGGTTAAATAATTTTTCAGATATATATTCAAAATGCAAAAAAATATATTCTACATTTGGCAGGATCCTGTAGCAGAAAAAATAAGCGATAAGGTTTGAGTATGCAAATGTGCAAGTCATACATCTACAGTAGCAACGAAACGAGACTATTGTTTTAGCCAAAGAATTAAGACAATATGAAAACTTTTGAAATTGCCGTATGTGGTAAACGTTCAAGCTGAAAGAAGTTCCAAGTTCGGTGAATTCACTTGTGTGAAGTCTGTAACTGTGTGTAAATCTGTAACTGATGTTACAGTATTACTGTAACATCAAATAAATAAGTACATTCTTGAAAAATTACCAAACAATAAAACTGAAGCTTTAAGACCAAATGGGAGAAACATTTTGGATTCACGGGGAAAACTTGACAAAACTCCGATACATCTCTTACGTACTACGAGGCTAGTAAACTAAACCACCACTATGAAGTTAATATCTTTTCATCTCGGTATCCTCAGACTTGAGAAAAATAAGATAGCTTCTTTAAAACACGCTTCAGCAGTCAGAACACGCTCCTTCTTTCGTTCGGTAATGTAATGTAAGAAAGTTCTGTGACTGCATGGAATATTATTCGTGCCAAAGACGTCCCTATCCAGATGAAGAATTTATTACACAGAACACTGCGTAAGTGGTGGCCGTTCCCAGTTCAAATAAGACACTTCAGGGACTGGAAAGCCAGATTTCACCTCCATGGAACATTACGGAAAGGCAAATTTCTTATATCAGAACTGATGATGCAGCCCAAATGCAAAACGAATTAGAGAACTCTGGCGTTTAGTTTAACACTCAATGATGTGGCTATCATCCAGCAATGTTTTAAATATAGATTTATGGAATTGTTTAAGCTGATCAAAGCCCTACAGCAGAAGGATTCACAATGGCTGAGGGATTTGGCTTACTTTACTGATATTATGCAGCATTTGCAGCCTCTAAACTTAATACTCCAAGGATAGAGAAATCTTATTTCTGACCTTAGTCAGGCAATCTGTAGTTTTCAGAGGAAACTGAAACTTTTTCAAACTGATCCAAAATCGAGAGACTGTAATTGCTTTCCTTTCCTGAAGAACATATAATAGTAAACAGCAAGAACTTGATGATTTTATATGAAAGATTCAGCGATCTATGAAAGTTGAAACCTTGCTTCTCCATTTTGTCAAATTTTTTCGTGGCTGTGATCAATGACGGCTGTGTTTAATCCCCAAATCCTAGGAAACGTATAGACTTCTATAGTCCAAGAGGAAGAGAACCAAAAGATCGTGCTTAAATCAGTCTATTTTCGAATTCTGGAATCAAGTACCGCCACTGAAGACGGCGAGCGAGCTCTACTCCGTCTTCAAGTTTGTGAAACACCGTGCGGTCCTTGCCGACCAAAATCTAAGGGAGCCTCTTCGAATCACCCTTTCAACATCTCATCTAGATTGCAAGAATCTTGTAACCAAAATACAAAACCCCAAAGCGCATATTTTTTTTATGCGGAAAGGAGGGGACAAGGGCGAATGCCCGCTAAAACGTCCCCCCCCCCTCCATAGACGAAGAAGAGAGCCAAAATCAAAGTCCAAGTTTGCGAGATGCCTGAACACTCTGTGTTTCAAAGATTGGAGGTCATAGACAGGAGGAAAGATGGATTGAGGAAGATTGTTCCAGAGTTGACTGACTGAGTAGATAAAAGATTGAGAATATCGATTAACAATCAGAGATAGTAGAAAGATCAGAGGTCAGATGCACGAAAACCGTCCTACGCGAATCATGGAGTCACTGTTGAAAGAGAAGGGACGCTTTGTGAAGAGGGAGTGAGAGCAAGCATTAGAGCAAGCAAAATTAAATCACGGTTTTTTTGCGCTAGTAAAATATTGAATGTATGCTCCATGCACGAGAGAACCCCCTTCGTGATGCGCTCAGTGTACCCGGAGGGCCCCAGCACAAAAGCAGTAACCATTTCATGGGAAATAAAAGTAGTACAGGACAAGAAACAGATATAAGCTTGTGGTCGGAGGAGCCCAACGGAGAATAAAGTTTGACAGAGTAAAAAGAAGGATAAGTGGTAAGAAATAAATCCAGAATATTGGGCCTATGGCCAAGGCGATCAGGGATACGAGTAGGGTGCTGTGCAGTTTGCTCTAGGTCATTTATGATAAAGGAGCTGTAAACTAATTCACCAGTGATGTGAAATCAAGGTTTTTTTGCGATAGTAGAATATTCCTTTGGGAGAAAAGAATATTTCTTTGGGAGGAAAGCCAAAGGCGGTGGCGAACATTGAAATCTCGTAAAATGGATATGTCAGCAAAAGGGGAGTGAGATAGAATATATTTCACTTTGGAAATGAGGTATCCAAAGAGCTTTGGGTAGTAGAATTAGGAGAATGGTAGACAGTGCAGATGTATTTAGTTTGAGATTGGAACTAAGCCGTACCCAGAGGGTATAGAATTCGAAGGATTAAAGTTCGGAATACGAAAGCAAGTTCGGTCGTTGCGTAAATATACGCAACATCCACCTTTGGAATGAAATTGAGGATAGAGAAAATAAGAGGGTACAGAAAAGGGGTTGCTGTCAGTCGTCTCAGACGAGTTTTAGTGAGGAAGAGAAGGTGAGATTTAGAGGAAAAGAGGTGGTGTACAGTGTTCAACAGATTGGAAATTTGAGGAAGGGCCACGAATGTTGCAGAAGCTTATGAAAAGTGAATCAGGCAGAGGCCACCTCGAATAGGCAGTAGCAGAACCAGCCCCATTGACTGGGTACGCGGTTCCGGTATCGGCAGCGGAGGAGCCAGAAGTGAGGATATTTATGGTCCCCTCCCCATTGGACTCCGAGGCTCTTGAAGTCGATGCCATTTTGTTGTTTTTTTTTATTAATTTTGAGAAGATTGTACAGAGTGTAAGGTACAGTAATGTGTAGTGAGGAATAGGGAGAGAAGTGTGTGTTTGAGAGCATGCTGGACTGCTTACAGCCTTACAGGGTAGATGAGCCATCGAAAAAGATTAGCTAAGAAGGACAGTAACAGGAGAAACGGCAGTTCCAGCACTCCCTGTCTCCAGTCTAACATCACCCCCACCGGAGCACTTCCTTAATCGATTGGTGTCGACAGTCTCCATATATATATATATATATATATATATATGATACACACAGACCGTGCATGGAACAAGGAACTCTTCTGGGATAATTAAATCCACTATAGTCCGAATAAGTAATTGTAAATGACAAATACCATAGTTTTTCTTTTTCATGATGCTAGCCCAACGTGGGCAACGGGTCACTCGCAAAGAGGTCCCATAAATATAGCTTCCCTCACCAGCTATCTGCAAAGCAGACAGGATCCAGCTTTGGGACATGGATCTAGGGTTTAAAGCAGCCTAGCCATGCTACATTTAGAACCTCAATATAAGCAAAAGACTCGCTGCTGCCTTCACGTCAGATTGAATACATCAAAGAAAAAGGGGTATTCAATCTGACGTGAAGGCAGCGAGTCTTTTACTTATATTGAGGTTCTAAATGTAGCATGGCTAGGCTGCTTTAAACCCTAGATCCATGTCCCAAAGCTGGATCCTGTCTGCTTTGCAGATAGCTGGTGAGGGAAGCTATATTTATGGGACCTCTTTGCGAGTGACCCGTTGCCCACGTCGGGCTAGCATCATGAAAAAGAAAAACTATGGTATTTGCCATTTACCATTATTTATTCGGACTATAGTGGATTTAATTATCCCAGAAGAGTTCCTTGTTCCATGCACGGTCTGTGTGTATCATAAAAAACTCAGGTGACCATTCTGAGTTCATTCCCATATATATATATATATGCTGCAAATCCACAAGGAAAAAGAAAAACGATTCCAAGGCCTTTCGTGTATTCAAAGCTACACCTCGTCAGGGAATGAAGCTAAAAGGCGAGATGCCCATAAATATATACAACGTACAGGAAAAACAAAACAATTAGCACATACTTAACAAGGGTTAATGAGAGGCAAAAGAAATTTTAACATGATATCGTCAATTTTATACGTCTTCGCACTGTTATTGAAATCGTTTTTAAAATGAATAAATGCACATTCTAGAATATTTCTTTCTATTATATCTCTGTTTTTAACACCGTTAGTTGGCTCTATTTCTGAGTCACATATTGTAAATAGCATGGATCTTATTGACAAACTGAAGTTCCCTAATGACCCTAATTTCAAATTGGTAAGCTTCGATGTATGCTCGCTATTCACAAAAGTCCCTGTTGATGACCTACTTGATTTTTTAAAAGATAAGATTTCTGAATATTCTTTCCCTGTTCAGCACAACACTCTTATTGAGTTAATTAAGCTGTGTGTCAAAGATTGTAAATTTCAGTTTGAAAATAAGTTTTATGTTATGTCGTTTGGATTGGCTATGGGAAATCCCCTTTCACCTGTACTAGCTAATTTATATATGGAATTTTTTTTAAAGTAGAATTTTGCCTACGATTGTTAATTTTAACCTGGTTTGGTACAGGTATATAGATGATATTTTATGCCTTTGGCCTAATAATTTGGATGTGGACTTATTTCTTGGTAGGCTCAACAATTTAGTCCCATCTATTAAGTTTACAGTTGAAAAAGAAATGATGGAAGCCTATCTTTTCTTGATCTAAAAATTTGGAGATGCTCTAATCAGTTCAAATATGAAGTCTACCGTAAGCCTACTAAATAACTCTTACGTGCATTTTTATTCTGACCATCATCCTTCGATTAAATCCTCTATTTTCTCTGCTATGTTTCTTCGAGCATTGAGAGTTGTCAGTCCTGAATTTTTAGATTCCGAGTTATGCAATATCATGAATATTGGTACTAAATTATGTTATCCTATTTCATTTTTAGATAACTGTCTTAAGAAAGCCAAGAATAGGTATTATAATAATGTAATTGTAAAGGAATTTCAGCATAAAAATATCCTTAGCCTACCTTACCATGTTAATTTTCAATACCTTCCAACTGTACTTAAAGCAATTGGCATTAATGTAATCTTTAAGTATAATAATACTGTTAAATCACGCCTAATAAAGAATAGCCCTGATAATGTTGTTGGGTGTGTGTATTCGATTGGATGTACACAATGTAACTCAGTATATATAGGCCAAACCGGTAAAACGTTAGATATTAGGGTAAAACAGCATATACGCTTGTAGAACAGCTAATACTTCCAATGCTTTATTTAACCATATGTATAGATGTAACCATAGCATCAAGTGGGATAGTTCTAAAGCGCTTGTTAAAAACAGAGATATAATAGAACGAATATTCTAGAATGTGCATTTATTCATTTTAAAAATAACTTCAATAACAGTGCGAGGACGTTTAAAATTGACGATATCATGTTAAAATTTCTTTTGCCTCTCATTAACCCTTGTTAAGTATGTGCTAATTGTTTTGTTTTTCCTGTACGTTGTATATATTTATGGGCATCTCGCCTTTTAGCTTCAATCCTTGACGAGGTGTAGCTTTGAATACACGAAAGGCCTTGGAATCGTTTTTCTTTTTCCTTGTGGGTTTGCAGCATTCATTCATTTCACGTGTTTTATTGTGAAATTCATCCCATATATATATATTATATATTATATATATATATATATATATATATATATATATATATATATATATATATATTGCGGTTCATTTTATAAACATCTGAAACTTTAAAAGGTTTGTATTTTTTATTAACTGAAATAAAAGTATGAAATTTTTACTGTACCTTCTCTACACATGGGGAATTAGTCCCCTAATGCAAAATATTCTCTATGGCTTTATATGATGTTCTCTTAGCTTATTAACTGTTTGCACATGAACAACAAATTTTTGCAGTATTCTAGACAGGATATCTTTTGAAATCCGAGAACTTTCTTTGTCAAGTGATACTTTCAATTTTTCTATTTTGTGAGGATTCTGTCTAAATACTGTCTCTTTTTAATAACCTTGCAGATAAAATATCACAGGGGTTTAGATCTGTTGATGATGATGGCCATGATTGTCCTTTATCAGAAACTGCAGGAAATCTGTTGGACTGGACTCTTCCGTCGAAAATATCGTGAACTCAAAGAACATCACAGAGAGCCTGTTTTGCAATTGGGGACTAATTTCTCATGTGTAGAGAACGTACAGTAAAAATGTTAATTTTATTTCAGTTAATAAAAAATACAAACCTTTTAAAGTGCGAGATGTTTAAAAGAATCACCATATATATATATATATATATATATATATATATAGGGTGAACCAAATGTAGGTAGACAGTAAATGATAACGTTTATTTTGAGAATACATATTTAATTTTTTTGTATACTATAATACAAAATAAAATTTAAATAAATTTAGTTATAATATTTAATATAATATAACACAAACACCATAGTTATAATGAACACCATAGTTATAATAAATATAACACAAACCGTATTCAACCTACTGTCCACCTACTTTTGGTTCACCGTGTGTATATATATATATATATATATATATATATATATATATACAGGGTGTCCCATAAGTCCGGCATCATAGGAGAAATTCATATTTTTCTATTTCTACAAACCATAATTCATATTTTTCTCTTTTGCTCGGGATGCCAATTTCCCGTCCACCATTCTGTTCAGTGACGAGGCTGTTTTTTTATGGAAATGGTGAGGTAAATCGACAGAACACCCGCTACTGGTCTCAAAATAACCCTCACTGGTATACCTCTTCAAAGGAACAAGGTGAATCTCGGGTGATGGTATGGTGTGGCATTTGGAAGGATCGCATCATAGGCCCCCTCCTTTTCGATGAACATGTCACTGGAGGCACCTACCTACGTATGCTCAAAGAAGAAGCATTTCCCAGTGTCTTGAACGAAGAAGGAAATTTCCCAACATGGTTCCAGCAAAACGGCGCTCCTGCACATTACAGCACCCAAGTAAGGGAATACCTGTACCAACAATTCCCTGGTCATTGGATAGGACGTCGAGGGCCTATGGAATGGCCAGCTAGAAGCCCGGATCTCACGCCACCAGATTTTTATCTCTGGGGCCAGTTGAAAGCGCTGGTATATGCAGAGAAAATTAGGAGTGTTGAACATTTGCGGCAGCGCATTATTGGGGCATGTAACACCATTACTCCTGACATCATTCATTGTGTGCTTGCTGGCTGGGTATCACGTCTGAATTTGTGTATTGAAAACAATGCTGGACATATTGAGCACGTTCTGTAAATAAAAGCTTTTGTTTTGCCTTTTTTTATTATTTTTCCTATGATGCCGGACTTATGGGACACCTGTACACGTGTATACTGTGTGTGTATATATATTATGTATATATATATATATATATATATATATATATATGATGAATTTCACACTGAAACACGTGAAATGATGGGTTTGCACCATATATCTATACTATATATCTATCTATCTGTACGTGTATATATATATATATATATATTATATATATATATATATGTGTGTGTGTATGTGTGTGGCGTGCAGTCAGGGTAAGCGGGGCATACGCCGTCTACCCAGTTGAAAGTCAATTATAAAAAGTCAGTATATTACTAAAGTAGTCGGAAACTAATATAAAGTTATGATGCTTGTATAATGTATATATACACAGTATATATATATATATATATTATATTATATATAGATATATATATATTATATTAGTGTTAAATATTAGTGTTAAACCATTATAATAATTTTTTGGGGTTTCTGTACTGGTGTTTTGTCTAATTTCATCTGTATAGTAATTAAGCAGCCTACAGATTATGTTTTCTATTTGTTATCTACGTTATCTATTTGTTTTTTCATTAAATTCTTGCCAATTAATTGCCTGTTTTAATTAAATATTAGTGTTAATAACCATTATAATAATTTTTGTTCTCTGTATTGGTTTTCTTTTTGTCTAATTTCATCTATACAGTATATATTTTTTATATTCAATTATTTAGCTGCCTACAGATTATGTTATCAATTTGAAAAAATCTTTAGAGGGCTTTAAGGCCTTTAATTTGAAGTGCCAATTGTGAATTTTTTGCTTGTCTATTTAACTCATTTATTTTGTAATCTACTTCTATTTTCTGTTCCTCCTTGATAATGTGAATATATCACGAAAGCGCTCGGACTTTGTGTTTCCTTTTCCTTGTGGTTGTTTGCTTATATATATATATATATATATATATATATGCGTGTGTATTTTGTTTCGAGGCTCGTAGTCGTAAGGGCAAGTAGTTTGGCTATATCTTTACGTTAGCATAATAACGTAAAATTGAATAACGGATAAATTAAATATTTATATACTTCAAATACAACTAATAAAATGGCGAACAAAACTGCCAAATATTTGGCTTTTTGTATTAAAGCATTTCCCATTTGCTTCTGCCAATATACAATGCCTTTAAGAATTGTTATTTTCATCGAAGAAGAGCAAAGTAAAGGTCGTTAATAAAGTTTGAGCAGCAAACTTTTTTCTTTGTTTTTTTTACTTGTTCAGTTTTGTGTTGAATTGCCATAAATATGATACAATATGACAGTCACCCAAATAGAGCTTCTTCCTGATCAGAATTCATATTTCAAATATAATTTTTTACGCTGAAACTTTTATCGATGTCCAAAAGTTTGTATGAAAAGGAGCTGAATGCCAAAGGTTCTTCAAAGGAGTAAGGAGAAAGGCGTACCTCCCGCGGAAATGAGTGTTTGCATGTTTATATAATCTTGCATTATTGATAGTACCATAAAAAATTGAAAGAAAAATTCTTTTATCAGATCTGTTTGAAATAAAAGATTTTAATGAGTTCGAAAGTAAATTTATGGCAACAGATACGCACTTAAACTCTAAAAACCATTTGGCAGGAAGGGGAATACCCGAACACCTCCGTTAAGAGTATATGATGAACACCATACTCAGGGTACGAGAAAGTTTCTACCAAATCTGCGGGTAGATTCAAATAAAATGTTAAGCGTTACATAAGTAATCTGAAAGAAGCTTTCTTTGTTTGGTAACATTATTGTCTTAATACAAAATCGCGTCTATGGAGTCATGCATGACAGAATATGAAAATACATTAAGGATACACAGTATTTCTTTCCCTCTCCTTTACACATCTGAATTCCGAGGCCCAACAATCCTTAATACCTTAACTATAGGCACTTCAGCTCCTCGTCTGTAACCACCTAGGGCAGAGGTATATCATTCTCGCTGTTCCATTCAACGTACAATCCAGATTTTTTTTTAGGTTTTTATTATGTAAAGTAGGTGTCAGGTGTTGAATAAAGGCTTAACAACGCCAATTAAGAAAAAGAAAATAGTTAATCCGCGAAACGAAGATAAATTTAAATTTTTAAGTTTAAAACTGTAAAGGAAAATAAGGTATTTTTTTTAATTAAAATTCCTTTGAAAGCAGTGAAGTGTGATAACGTTTCCGGCTATAAATTACACGCGCGTCAGTCACTCTAAAAGATTATATACAAGGTGGCGCAAAAGTTGCGCATCATAGGAATTTTCAGTGTTGCTTATAATATTTTTTTTTTTTTTTTAGGTAGGGGATGACTATGAAATTAACAATAGACGAGAGGGTGAGCTTGGTTTTAATATATAAATACCAGGTACTACAAATCGATGAATCAGTACAGAATTTAAATTCTGTACCGATTCATCGATTTGTTGTACCTGGTATTCCATACATTATAACCAAGCTCACCCTCTCATTTATTGTTAATTTCGCAGCCATCCCCAACCTAAAAGAAAAAAATATATTATAGTCAACACTGAAAATTCCTATGATACGCGACTTTTGCGCCACCCTGTGTATATATATACTTGGTGATTACAAATGATCTTCCCGATTTTAAACATTTATTATGAAAAACTAACAAAGCTACAGCGAAAAGCAAGATATATAAATAAAGAATACTTCAGGGAATTTTTATTGTAAATGAGGTTACAACATTCCTGAATGAGCAATTGCCTGATCGTTGGATCGGGCATGGGGGGCCCAGACCTTGGCCGGCTTGTTCGCCCGATCTAAGCCCCCTTGACTTGACTTCTTCCTCTGGTGCTACGTCAAAAATGAGCTTTTTGTTCCACCAATGGCAACAACTTTGGAAAATTTGAAGGAATCAGAATACCATTTTGACGTCTGCAAAGCCACAAAAGGAGCTCATATTGAACTTCAATAGCTTGTAAGTAAAACTTTTTGAGTTCTTTTTTATTTGTATACGGTATCTTGCTTTCGTTGTAGCTTTGTTAATTTTATAAATGTTTAAAATCAGGAAGATCATTTTGTAATCACCCAGTTTATATATATATATATATATATTATATAATTTTACTTTTTAGGTGACTGATGAGGGTACTTTGTTGCCGAAAATGTAATATATCTTTTAATAGGTTTTTAATTATCGAAATTTAAAGGGTAATTAGCAATTTTATTAGTTTTTTAGTTTTTTAAGTTTAACTTTGAGTATGTGAAAGAAACTATTATAAAAGTATTGATAAATTGGTATAAATCTGAGAAAAAGTTTATAAAAGTATTTTTATAAAGTTTCCCTTCACCCTTTCTCGTAAAAAAGATATTGATGAAAATAACTCTTCCTTGTGTCGGGGGATGTCTACCGACATTGAATAAAATCGTCTGTTATTAACGAGAATAAAAGCAATACTGTATAGGTTTTGAAGCAAAGGATTAACTGAAGACAAACATTATATCACCGGTCTGCATGAAAATCGATTTCTTTATTTTGAGTTGTGATTCTGAAGCAGTTCGCTGCGCTGAATTCAAAAATGCTACCAGTGTTTTTCTATCACCCACAGTTTTAAAGTTATTAGCAAAACAATTTTGGGGCGTTTTGTAATTTTTTACCTTTTTTATCTTTAATTAATTTCGTTTTTCATATTTTTCAGATAGATAATTCTAACATTCCGTCTTTAAAATTTTAATAATGGCTTCTAGAGGATGTACCCATAGTCCAGACATATTTTGTTATATTTGTGGTCGGTATGTTGTTGTAAAACAAAGGACAAATGTAACGACCTTCATTAAGAGAGCTTATCATGCTTATTTTGGAATTAAATTAGGAGATCAAGACAAAAGTTGGGCTCCACACAAGGTTTGTCTTACGTGTGTTGCGGCACTAAGGAATTGGAGCAAAGGTAAAAAGAAAAGTTTGCCATTTGGGATCCCTATGGTATGGCGCGAGCCTAGAAACCATACCGACGACTGCTACTTCTGTTCTTGCAATGTTAAAGGTTATAATGCAAAGAATAAAGAGAGCCTTCAATACCAAGTCTTCCATCTGCAGTAAGGCCGGTACCCCATGGTCCAGAAGTTCCTATTCCCCGCCCACCCGAGAGTCTCGATCAATACAATTCAGATTCTGATTCAGCTCCAAATCCAGACAATGATGATGTTTATGAACAGCCACAGCTGACCGAGATCCTCCTAAACCATTAACCCAAGCCGAACTAAATGACTTAGTCAGGGATTTGAATCTGCCTAAGGACTCTGCAGAACTTTTGGGGTCTAGATTGCAGGAGAACAATTTATTGGCTCCGACACATACTTCGCTTGGTACAGAAATCGTGAGAAACTTCGTGCCTTTTTTCGAAGATGGTCCCTTGGTATTTTGCAAGGACATCACAGGATTAGTGTGCAAGCTAGGCATCGATATACCAAACCATGACTGGAGGTTGTTTATAGATTCCTCTAAAACCAGTCTAAAAGGAGTGTTACTGCACAACGGTAACAAATATGCATCAATCCCAGTGGCCCATTCTACTCATTTAAAAGAGACCTATGATAACATGAAACTGCTTCTGGAAAAAAATTCAGTATCAAAATCACAGATGGATATTGTATGGGGATCTCAAAGTCCTTTGCATGTTACTTGGACAGCAATCAGAATACACTAATGCCATGTTTCATCTGCGAATGGGATAGTCGAGCACGTGACCAGCACTGGAAGAGGAAAACTTGGCCTCCTAGAGAGAATCTTACCCCAGGATCAAAGAGCATTTTACATGAACATCTAGTTGAACCAAATAAAATCCTCCTACCACCCTTGCACATTAAGTTAGGCTTGATGAAGCAGTATGTCAAAGCATTGAATAGAGAAGGTGAGTGTTTCAAGTACATTGTTCAAAATATCCAAAGATTACTACGAGAAAATAAAGGAAGGTGTTTTATAGGTCCTCAGATTAGAAAGTTATTGACAGACGATCATTTCCTGAACACAATGACCAATAAGAAAAAGAAGCATGGCTTGGTTTCAAAGATGTTGTTGAAAACTTCTTGGGAAACTACAAAAACCAAAATTATGAAAGACTGGTGGAAAATATGCTTAAAGTTTTGCGCCTTAGGCTGCAACATGAGCCTGAAGTTCACTTCTTATTTTCGCATCTTGACCGTTTTCCCGAAAATCTCAGAGATGTCAGTGAGGAGCAGGGAACGATTTCACCCGGGACATCAAAACCATGGAAAAGAAGATATCAAGGAAGATGGCATACAAATATGATGGCGGATTACTGCTGGTGTCTGCAACGAGATCAGCCTAACGCACAGCATAAGAAAACATCAAAGAAGCACCGGTTTAGTCGTCATTAGACAGATCTACCTTCGTAGTCTTAAGTCTTTGGAATAAGTCCTGAAATGTTTGCAAGTAAAGAAGGTAAATATATTTTGTTTCTTTCAGTTATTTTTTTATTCTTTCATAAACAAGCAATATGCTTGTCCAAGAGCTAGGAGCGATTTAATTCTGCTTTAATTAGGTTTTACTCTATCACCTAAAGATTTCGTGCTACAAGGGGTGTTGTAATACCTCATCTGTCCCCAAATGTTAACTACTCATTGATGGGAGGGGAGAAAGTATTTTGCTGGGAACGGGACTGGTTGTTATATATATTTACCCTACATTATTTGATAGCGTTACTGTAGTCTATAACAACAAAATTTATGGTTTAGCATGTGCAATCCAATGTTAGTCTCGATAAGATGGTTCACATTTGGGGATAAGATGGTTCACATTTGGGGATAAATGGGGGATTTATGACACACCCTGTAGTAAGAAAACCATACGTGATAGGGAAAAACTAACTATATTTTTTAGATCAGCGCACTCAAATTATATAGAATCACCAACTAGTTTGTAAAAATCGATCGACAAGTTTTGAAATGTGTACTGGTGAATTATTATCATTATTATTGAAACTGTGTGATTCAGAATTACGAACGTTTCCTGAAACACGAAAAATTCCTCCAGTGATTTTGGTACACACACACACACACACACACAATGGGAGTGTGTGGGAGAATGGATAGGTTTTACTATACTTATGGGCATTAAATCAGTAACATTGGACTTACAGGGTACTGACTAACTAGTCGGGTAATTATACCCGCACTCCACTAGTTTAAAATAGACACTGGGGTAATCCCACTGAAGGGATAACTTTGGTTTTGTTAGATTAGGTAGGGTTAAATTAAGTTAGATTTGCTCCGTTCGACTAAATTATGTAAAGTTAGATGAGGTTAGGGACCCTACTACAACGGTGTGTGTGTGTGTGTGTTGTTTGGGAGTTTAGATTGGAAACATTTTGTGACTGTTTTTTTGTTCACAATATGAAATAGAGTGACAAGAGAAAGATCATAATTTATAAGTGAATGGAAAAACTTTGATAGTTGTCAAATTTAATAAATTCAGTATTTTCCCATTCACTTGCAGTAAAGTAAATAAATAGATTTTTACGCTTTATATATATATATATATATATATATACAACATATACGTATATGGGATGAATTTCACAATTAAACACGTTAATGAATGGATGATGCAAACCCACAAGATAAAAGGAAAAAAATTATTCCAAGGCCTTTCGTGTATTCAGCAATAACATCTCGTCATTCCCTAACGAAGTGTACGAATGAATGCACGAAAGGCCTTGAAATAGTTTTTTCTTTTTCCTTGTGGTTTGCATCATATATATATATATATATGAGATATATATATATATATATATATATATATAATATATATATAGACAGATCTAGAGAAACTAAGGCTAACAAAGACCCTAAGATCCACCCTAAGGTTAGCCCGAAAAGAGAGTAGGGGTTAAAAGAAGAAATAAATGTTAAGTAAATAGCAAAACCTATGATTCGTGGTTAACATTCATTCAGAAAAAGAGAGGGAAAGACTCACCATCATCATCCAAGTCGGAAAAATAGTCGAAGAGAATAGGAAAGGGTAAAAGAAGTAAATAAGAACGCTTACAAACCATGCAAACACAGTCTTAATTCAAACACTGTCGTACCATGCAAACTACAGACATGCAAGTAAAGAGAGATAAGAAAGAACAAAAAAAAGTATGAAGAGTATAACAAAAAGTGGGTTAGTTTACGCTACGAGCTACATCTAAGTTCGTGTTAGCCTAATTTTTTTCAATATAATTTTATTGCTGGCCTATCACACGCTGGCATGTTAGAAGCTGGCATTGATCGTCAACAGACTCAAACCTCAACCATTACCCCCAGAGCAACTGTTGCTAATTGTTTTATTATTTTAAACGACGTTAGTAGTTTTGAAATGCCTATCTAAACGGTTTTTAAACATATTAACGCTGGTAGGGTTCACGACGGACTTGGGAAGATTATTCCATTTATCAATTACTTTAAACGTAAAAAAGTTTTTAGCGATGTTAGTAATGAAACATCTGTCATGTAATTTAAATCCATTATTACGAGTATTGCTATTATCGAAAATGAACAATTTGTCAAAATTTACGTTATCGATTTTATCAACGATTTTGAAAGCTTCATTAAGCTTCCCCCTTAATCTCTTAGCTTCGAGTGAATACAAGTCTAACTCCTTAATCCTATCTTCAAAAGACTTGTTGCATAGTGACGGAATTAGTTTCGTGGCTCGTCGCTGAGCCCTTTCCAACCTATCAATATCCTCACGCAAATACGGGCACCAAAACTGAACGGCATATTCTAAGTGAAGCCTGACTAGAGACTTGTAAAGTGGCAATATAATATTCTTCCATTTAAATTCGAAATTACGCGCTATGAAGCCTAACATCTTATTAGCTTTTGCGCAAGACTACAGGAACTGGTTCCTGACTTTCAAATCCTTAGATACGCGTACAAATCTACTTCCTCGTCAACGCTCGCTAACTGTCTATCATCCATCGTGTACGTGTAATTGTTATTACGAGAACCTATATGCAAAACTTTACATTTGTTATTATTAAACTGCATCTGCCACTTATCTGTCCACTCCATAATCCTATTTACATCGTCTTGGAGCCTATTTCTATCATCCACGTTAAGAACTTTACCGTCTATTTTAGTATCCTCCACGAATTTGACACGTTATTGGTCAAGCCTACATCTATGTCGTTAATGTAGATTACGAATAGCAATGGGCCTAACACTGAACCCTGAGGGACACCGCTACCTACATCCAACCACCTCGATTCTCTACCTACCATTAACAAAGACCCGGTTTACTGGCACGAAGCCATTCCTCTAACCAGCTAGCTACCTGACCGCGTATACCGTGCGCTTTAACCTTCGCAATTAATCTTCTCTGCGGAACTGTATCGAATGCTTTTTTAAAAGTCTAAATAAATAACGTCAGCCGCTCCATCCCTATCGTATTCGCGCACTATTTCGTTATAAAACTAACAAATTAGTTAAACAAGATTTATGGCGTCGAAACCCATGCTGAGTACTATTAATCAAATCGCGACTTTCTAAGTAATCGACGATACGATTAGTAGGGCAGCTAAACAAGTTGAAGTGGACAATCCGGACAAAAGCACCAAACTTTCCCTACTTGTATATTTTGGACCAACAATTAAAAATATCCCCGGAACCACCTTCAGAGACCATTACTTGGCCGCCATATTGGATTTCAAGATGGCCGCCATAGACAAAATGGAATTTCTGATATAAGTTTCAATAGAGAATTCCTTGGCATGTTTGGCATCAAACTATATGTTTTTTGGCATGATCAGATCAATAAAACAACTTTTAAGCTGATCAGAAGTATGTTTACTGCAGAAATCACACTTCGTAAACATATACAGTGAAAATCGTGAATATTTTAACACAAAAACCATGTTCAAGAAAACCATGTTTAAGAAAAATCAACGAAACTATAACAATTGAAGATTTCACCCACCAAAAAGTAGACCTTTAGCTCTATAACTGAATATGGGAGAGGAAAATTGGCAAAATATGTGCATTTTAAAAAATGAAATTCTACAAAGGTCAAAATGCTACCCTTTCATATTTGCACAATTTTCATGCATTATTCGTGGTTCTATAGAAAACTTGTATTAACAACATTTGTAGAGTAAGGGCAGGGCTATTAAATGGGCACCATAAAATGGAAATATCTTGGCATTTAGCATTGCAATGCCTACTGTCCCAACTCACCCCCTGTCCCGAACTGTCCCAACTCACCCCGCTCGACGCTATATGTTAAACTGCACAGTTGCAGCTACACAGTTCTGTACACTTCCACCTGGCCTTCTTGCAAGCACACCTGGTGCCACATCCACTCTTGCTCTTGCAGCCGCATTTGACCAATTCGCTGCAAGCTTTAGATGCTACTGGTCTTGTGGTCCAAACTGGTGTCCATGACTGGGACTCTTCGCTAAAGGTCCATCCCCATCCTTCAGGAGTTGGAAGATTCTGTTCACTTCTCTCACAGGTCGACCATATTCCTCCCTGGTATGTGACCCTCCTGGTGTGTTGGAGAAGAGCATCCTGAGTTGGTGGGATAGTCTCCATAGCTTTTCCCTTCTGACAGAACATGACCTTTCTTGCCTCATCTACACGTTCAATGTCACTGGTGTTGTCATAGAGGACAACTGTGTACCGTTCAAGAAGCTTGAAGTGGGGAGTTTCGGCGTCAACATCTGCAAATGGATTTCGTGCCATGAATGTGAATGCTTGTGTTACCTCAGGGTAATGGTGCCATGCTGCCCATGCCGTATTCTTGCCCCTTCCGTAAAAGGATGATGTTGTCTCACATCCCGTGAAGCAGTGAAACAGTGGTAGGGATGTGCATCTCTCTTCACCCAAAGAGGCACAGATTGTGTTAATATGATGGTAAGTGAAGTTTTTCCCAGTGCCAAAACCAACCCAAATATTTACTTCAGATCTTATGGACGTCAAGTGATGGAATTTTCCTATTAGAATGACAATAACATCCGTGTCTACAGTTCTGATCATGCAGTTAATGTGCCCTTCCTTTATTGCATCTTGAAGATGAATGAACAGTCTAGTGTCTGCCTCCTCATGGTCGCATCTTGGCATTGTGCGGTCGGCCCCATTGATGATGACTTCAGGTCCTGATGTAATAACAACTTCTTTGTTGTTAGGAACTTCCATTGCAGCAACCTTGTCTGATAGGAAAGCGAACAGTTCTTGCTTGTTTCTAGAGTCTCGAAGGAAGTCATGCCAATTTAGGGGTAATTTGGTTTTTCCTTCAACCTTTCTTCTGATTCCTTTTCCCCGTTTTTCTCTGGTAGTCTCTTTTAAGGTGCTTGCAGTGTAGGTATCCCAGACGATGTCAATTCGCTGGCAAGTTTCTAACTGTTTGATGAGATAAGGGACGAATACACGATCTGCATACTCTTCAAAGTTGGTAACACCTGCAGTAGACAGCAAATGGACGATGGCAGCTCCATCAAGAAGTTTCACATCAAAAGGATCTGGAGGGTTGTCCTTGTTTTCAAATGTAATGATTTTCAGTAGGTCAGACTTTTTCCCAAACCGCAATTTCCCACCATCAGATAGGGAAGAAGGAAAGGGGTGATTCTCGTGTTGGAAGAATGCATCCATGTCACTATGCCGATGTTGCATAACAATATACAGATGAGAGAATAGAGCAACATCGTTCTTCAGTAGTTGGATTCCCCCAACATTCCGTACCTGAGATTTCGGCCGAGGACATCTGAAGAGGGCAAGCGAGTTCTTCTTGATCGGTGTATGAATTGACCTTGTACAATCTGTGACAACTTCTTTGTAGTATCGGCTATATTGCTCCTTACCCAAATCCTTTATAGTTCTCACTGTATGGACCACAGATTCATCCATGACATTCCTTGTGTCTAAGGCCAGTAACTCATTCCCATTATCACAAAATGGATTTCCCATATCACGGAAGACTTCAACGAGATTAGAAACATGATCCTTGAATCTTCTCTGTGTAGATAGTCCTTCTTCGTGGTGGAAGTTGTTGTCTTCAGTTTCTGGAAGGTTTTCGTCTTCATATTCAGTAATCAATCTGGCTTGTTCTGGCCCTGCTACCATCCACTTCTTGAATGCCACTGGATTCTCAGTCAGACCCACCGCGCCTCCTGAACCTTTGACTTTCTCATTGTTTTGTTCATGCGCTTGGTCTAAAGGCATGGCTGAGAATCTCTTCTTGGTCTTGTGTACTACCCAGTGTCCATTTCGTGAAAACTCATTCATAACTGGCTGAGGGAGATTCTTCATGTCCCGGATGTGGAGTGGAAGCCAACGTGCGTAATTCTGGTGGTCAAGAGCAAAGAACCAGGGAACTACTTTCTTCAAGCTTTCTACATACAATGGAAAGTCTCCTGCACGATGTGATCGTATGAATATGAGGCCGTCTATCTCCATCTGAAGAATTGTCTCCCAGTATTGGAATGTTGGACTGACCTGAACCATCTTCTTCTTCCACTCTTCCTTTGTCTTGTCATCATAGATAGGGACCAACAGTTTCCATAAAGGCTTCATGCTGCAGCTTTGCCAATGTCAAAGCTGTTACCTGGTGAGCATGTCTGGTTCTTGTAAGATGAGAGGCTTTAAGAAATGAGTCAACAGTTCCTGCCGAAGCAATGCCTGCTTGTGTCAAGGCATTTGTCCACCCAGATCCCTCTAGATAATCTCCATACGTTCTCCACATGGCCATCTCTGTATGTAGACCTCCAAACATGACGATGACCTTGTCTTCTCCGTGGGTGTCTGGCCACTTCCACTGAATGAATTTACCAAGGGCATATAGGGGTGCATCGAATGCAACAACTGGTATTTGCCCGGGGTTAAGGAATTCAGTAGCAGACCGAACAACATTCATTCCATGCTAACTACGGATTCCAAAAGTTTACTGACAATTGACGTTAAACTAATAGGCCTATAATTGCTAGCTACTGTGCGGTCGTCTTTTTTTAAAGTGGGCGTAACGTTAGCTAATTTGAAGTCTTCAAGAATAATCTCCACTTCCAGTGACTTATTAAAAATTTGGGAGCGAGTGTAGTTTATGTCCCTCTGTGGTGCCTAGTGTAGTTTATGTTCCCCTACATTATCCTAGTGTAGTTTATGTTCCCCTACATTATCCTAGTGTAGTTTATGTTCCCCTACATTATCCTAGTGTTGTTTGCTTTTCCCCACTTTCTCCGCGTATACCTAATCAAATAAAACATTAAAATAACGAAAATATTACGACTTAACCTAACCAATCATCAATTTATATATATATATATATATATATATATATATATATATATATATATATTTAAGGGTCGACCGCAGGTCGATCCTGAACCGTCATTCAAACTCAACAAAAAACAAATATATATATGGGATATATATATATAACACACACACATATATATATATACAGGGTGTCCCATAAGTCTGGAATCATAGGGTAAAATAAGTAATTCATGTTTTTCCGTTTATGCAAGTGCCCATGATGTCTTTGAGTAAGAAAGAACGCATCCAGGTAATTCTGCTCGTAGGAAATCAGAGTCAGAGGGAGGTCGCTGAGGAATTTAACAGATTGCATCCGGAACGAGCGCCAATAAGTGAAAAATTTTGCATATAGGTTCGCGTAACGGTAATTTTGTGTATAGTATGTCAGGGAAGGAGTTAGCAAGCGTAGAGCAGGAAAAAGATTTAGGAGTTATAGTCAGTGGTGATTTAAAAGTGGCGAAACAAAGTACAGCAGCAGTCAATAAAGCGAACAAAGTGGTAGGTTTATAGCTCGGAATTTTGAGTACAAATCGCGCGATATTATTGTTCCTCTTTATAAATCATTAGTTAGACCCCATTTGGAGAACGCGATCCAATTTTGGAATCCGTATCTGCGAAAAGATATAGACAAAATCGAAAGAGTTCAAAGACGAGCAACTACTAAGATGATTCCGTCGCTTAGGTCGAAGTCGTACGAGGACAGGCTGAAAGAGTTAAATTTGACAACACTCGAGACGAGGAGGCTAAGGGGTGATCTAAGGGGTGATCTAATCCATGTTTTCAAAATTATGAATGGGTTCGATAACGTAGATAGAGATAGCTTTTTCGAAGTATCTCAATATAATAGGACTAGAAATAATGGGTATAAGTTGACAAGTCGAAGGTTCGAGACAGCAGTTGCCAAAAACTATTTTACTCATAGAATAGTAAATAGCTGGAATAGTTTGCCGGTAGAAGTAATTAGTAGCACGTCTATAAACATGTTTAAAATTCGATTAGATGCATATGTTGATAGATTGGTTATAATTTAAGGTAGTAAAATTAAGGCCTTGTGGTTCGGAACCCACATAAAATTGTAGGTCCTCTCCGCCACCACGGAGGACAAGCATGAGTGGATCCTAGGGTCTTTGTTGGTCTGAAACATTATAACATTATTTTATATATACTGTATATTATATCTATATATATATACTGTATATATCTATATGGGATATATACATATACTTGTGTGTGTGTATAATATATATATATATATATATATGGGATATATACATATATGGGATATATACATATACTTGTGTGTATATATATATATATATATATGGATATATACATATACTTGTGTATATATATATATATATGGGATATATACATAACTTGTGTATATATATATATATATGGGTATATATATATACTTGTGTGTGTATATATTATATATATGGGATATATATATATATATATATATATATATATACTTGTGTGTGTATATATATATATATATATGGGATATATATATATAATACATATACTTGTGTGTGTATATATATATATATATATGGGATATATATATATATATATATACTTGTGTATATATATATATATATTGGATATATATATATATATATATATATATATATACTCCTGCGTGTGTGTGTGTGTATATATATATATATATATATATATATATATATATATATATATATGTATATAGTGGGCCTAATCTTAGCCGAATGAGGTGATGCTGATTGATATAATGATTGATTGTTAGTGGCAGGCTGGGTCAACAATTTATGATGTTCTACAGTATCACCGGTTGAAGGTGGCTAATGGAGTAGGCCTACCATAATATTTCTGAGTGATAAGAATTGCTTCGAGGTCACCAGCTTGGATTACACCCAAGCAAATATTGTTAAGGTTAGAAAAATTACCTTATGGTTTTGTATTTAATTAAGAAAATAAATCATTTATTTGTATATAGTGATTATATGACAGCATTTATAGTATGTTAATATGACTGAGGATTAGCAAATGAGGAAATGGTTATAAAGCTTAATTGTTAAGTAATACACTCGTTTATGTTAGGCTATTGGTATGCAAAAATGAACATAGAATAGATGCTGCAGCCTATTAATGATAGAAAGAATGCACGTACGTTTAGTACACTTTAAGTGGATTAGGCCGTCATTAATGAAATGCTTAAAAAGATCACAGAAACAAACGGATGCAAAATAAAATTAATTACATGAAAGAACACAATAACAGGGTGATACACAATTACGGTATTGGAATGACACTTGGAATAGAAAATAGGCCTACTGCGTTCTTAACGAGAGTCAGAACGCTTAATTAAACACTTTTGGAGTATAGCCTACCGTTCGGCGGTAGGCTGATGTAGGCTTCACGCGAGTTACTTTGAAAAGATGCACTTACATTACCAGGACGTCGAATACTTCTGGTGAAGAAGTGTGAAGGTGGACCTATTATTGTAGGCTCGAGGTGTCGTTGACCGTCCAATTGAAGTTTGTTGAACGAGCGCTGGTGGTGTCGATTAGGCCTCTTAGATGGAGATGCTTGAAGGTTGACCTTGTGGAACGCAGGCCCGATATGATGTTGACCGTCCCATTGAAGTTTGTTCAACGGGCGCCGGTCGCCTCAAGTGTTGATTCGCTTCGTGTAGAGTTGAGATGATGCTTCAGGGACTGAAAACGGCTGAAGTCGAAATGGCGCTGTGCTTCGAAGGAATGCTTCTGGAGGCGGTCTGTAGAAGGTCTTACTTGATGATAGATCGGAAGCTTTGAAGGAACAGCAGGCCGCTCCTCCGGCAGGAAGCCGGAGGGCGGTCGATGTGACGAGTTGTGTTACTGACGAAGGAGAAACGTGACACGTGACGAGAAATTCAAGCGAGAAGTGAGCGAGCGAGAGCGAGTGAGGAAGTGTATCAGTAGAATCTCGCTTATATAACCTCTGTAACGCGGAAACTTTCGCGTCATATCTTGAGACGCCTTCTACGCGTCCTTTAGTTGATAAGGGCGTGCTTTCGCCGGCCTTTTGGGAAGAAACAGACGTCTTCATTGTTTCTGATTCCTAAGAATGTTTGAAGATGGCGTATAAGAAAGAATGTGTTTGTTTACTTGTTAGTCTCTTTCTTGTCGGTCCTCTACATATATATATATAAGTGTGTGTATCCCATATATATAATATATATATATGTAGAGGACCGACAAGAAATAGACTAACAAGTAGATAAACAAATGGGATAGATATATATTTACGTAGTTTAGTTCCCCAACTTTGACCAAATGTATTTGCTCCAAAATTTTGTTAAGGGGTGTACAATAACGTCTTTCAAATCTTTCAAATGTCTTGGATAAAGCGCGGCAGGGCCAGGAGCCTTGCTAACTTTTAGCTTATCGATATAATGCGCAATCTCGCCCTCGTGAACAATGATTTCATTCAAAATAGCCTCGCTACTAAATGGAACGATATCGTCCACATCGGGGACATTATTTACGTTTTCTACGGTAAAAACTGTCGCAAAAAAGTTGTTAAAAATATACGCCATCGCCTGAGCGTCGGAAGCCAAATCGCCGTTATCGTCCACTAGAGGGTCTATGTTATCTCTTATCGGCTTATGATTATTCACGTAGTCAAAAAACTTTTTCAGATTACGTTTACTATCCGCAGCTACAACTTACAAGTATCTCAAAATTACGCTTAGCATTCCAAACAGATATTTTAACCTAACGTCTAAGCTTTCTATATCTATTAAAGTTAGCTACCATGCCATTACGCTTATTAAGTCTATACGCTCTGTTACGCTCGTTTATGCACTCACTTATTTCCTTAGTCTACCACTTGGGCCTAACATGATTTATAGCGCGCTTGGGCCTACGAGGAATAAACTCCCTTTCGATATTAAAAACTTTCTTTAAACGCATCCCAATGAAAATTTGCGTCATTACCCATAAATAAATTATCCCAGTCCACAACTCTCATCCTATCCGCAAACTATCAAAATTAGCCCTACAAAAATCAGGGACTTCTATTACGTTACTATCCTTACTGTTTTCTAGCAATAGCTTAAACCTAATAATTTGGTGATCACTACATCCCAAACTCTCACCTACTTCCAATCCTTCGACTATATTTTCGTCGTTCGTCATTACCACGTCCAAAATATTGTTACCGCGTGTTGGTTCGGTAACCATCTGTCGTAAAAAATTATCTTCCATGAACTCAATCAGTCTCAAACCCTCATCATTACCAGTAAAAGTCTCGTAATTAACGTTAGGGCAGTTAGTCTCCGACAACTACACTATCTCGATTATTAATAAAGTTACCAAGAAGTGTGTAAAATCTAGTATCGGTATCGAGGGGTTGAACGGGTGGTCTATAAACAACAACGAAATTAAAGCTAATACTGTACTACGCGCCATAACTTCAACACCTATCGCATAAATTGCTGCCGGAAAATCTCTTTAACCTCGAAAGCCCTAAGGGAATTACGAATGTACAACAAAACGCCGCCACCAATCCTATGTAACCTATCATTAGTAAAAATTTTAAACCCCGCTATATGAAGTTCCCCCAACAAGTCCCGAGTCACGGTATTTAACCATGTTTCGGTTATAGCAACTATATCGTAGTTCCCGGAATAAATTATCGCCTTAAATTCGTTCAATTTATTTCTAATACTACGTGCGTTACAATAAAAGACGTTTAAATTATTTTTTACCACGGACTGGCGTTTTAAACTATTTTTCACGTCGGGCCGGCGTTTCCCGGACCCACAACGTTTAAAGAGGGCTTCGACCTATACAGCTTTCGAACGTTCTCATCGATTAACCTACCTAGCCTAGCATTCCCTATTTCATTGAAATGTACTCCATCTTTTATAAAAAGGCTAGGATCACTAAATTCTGACCACAGCTTTACGAAGGGTACATTTTCCTGAGCACAAATCTCTTCTAGCTTAGTGTTCAAAAATATTGTTTTTGACGTAATCCTAAGACCTAAACCGTGTCTAGGGGTAATACCTAGAACTAAAGACCTGTCTGACCTTGCCTTCAGGGACCTAATTAACCCCCTTTATCTCTCCAAAAGGTCAGGTATTCTCGTATCGGGCCTATACGAGTCGTTGCCCCCTACCATCGTCACCAACATCGAGTGTTGGAGGCAACATCAATCTATCTGCTTCGTCTCTAATTCTGTCAACCCTGGCCCCTGGTAGACAGACCCTCCTCCTCGGTTGGATTCCGTTCAACGAACTCCTTATCCATATGACGCACTAAGGAGTCCCCAATTAAAATCGTTTCCCCCTCGTTCACATCCCTATCCAAATAGGCGAAAGGATTCGAAACCTCGATAGGTGGGGGGGATTCCTATATTCCTATCACCTAACGTACGTGGCCTAGCTCCACCCTTAACTACTCTAAATCCCTCCCCGTCTACTAATCTCGAAGCAACCATAACCCCTTCCTCAACTCTGTTTAACCTTCCCGATAAGCTACCTATACTAGAAACTAGGTTCCTAGCCTCACCCTTCAATTACTAATGTCTTCAACGTTAGTATAGGATCGGCCTTCAACTGTAAGTATACTGCTGCCCTCATCAAGCGTTACAAGTCTTTCCGTCACCTAGCGAACACTATGTTTTATATCAACTATCTCTTCGCTTAACTCACAAAAGAAACAAACCGATCTCTTGGTAATCGCCATAGGACCGCCGTTGTAATCTTTAAAATCAGTATACCACCGATTAACCCCACACCTAGCACACGACGCTTTCTGCGACGGCATCGCGCAAGTTAAGGTAGTTAACGTTTATAACTGTCACAAGTTTAACTTAAATTAAGCCGGCGCGCTATGAAAACTTCTAAATCGCTAAAAGCCACTAATATTCCGTTACTTAACTATAACAATATGAATATAAACGCAAGTATATAAAATTCAGAACTTTCCAACAGTAAATTTATCAGCAATATCCAAAAGTAGAAACAATATCAGAGAGCCCAGGGAATGCGTCCGCTCAGTTTCGGGTAATCTGCACCAAATTTAGTATACACATTGAAGGAGAACTAGGAAAGGTTTTAGTAACACACCCGCCCCTCCCAAGTTGTGTTTCTGGTTTTTTGCTGCGCAGGGCACAGCGGGTATTCTAGTGTACAGTGTGTATATATATATATATATATATATATATATATAGTGTGTATATGTACTGTATTGGCCCGAATATATGACTGCCTCAAATATAAGACGACCATCACTTTGTGGTAGGGTGCCAACAATTTTTTTATTTTAATTTAAAAAATACCTTATACTACTGTTGGCGGATAATCATCGATATATAAAATTTTTATTAATCATACTTAAAAAAAATTTGTAGAAAAAGTAAACAAAAATTTGTCAAACAAAATGTTTATTCCTAGACAATGATACAATGATGTTGTAACCTGGAAAACAAAGCACTCTGACAGACACGTTCAATCCTGGCGTCTTCGGTTACCGGATAGAGGTAACGAGTAAATATCATAAGTATTACTCATTACGACCTCGACTCTAATACTGTCCACAAATATAAGACATGTTTCATATTTTAAGGTCGTTATGTTGAATAAAAATCTCGTCTTATATTCGGGCCAATACGGTATATATACACGTGTGTGTGTGTGTGTGTGTGTGTGTGTGTGTGTTTGAACGTTACTAAGCGTCCACTTGAATAATCTTCTCATACATTATTGGAACGATGCATCTATGCTTACCTTCCTCCTTTCAAATATTATTCCCTTTACTTCGTCAAGATAAAGCATTTATTTAATGAATATTTTAACGGAACGGTTCCGCTTTTTTATTTCGTATTCACTTTAAGCGCTGAATTGTCATCTCTCTTAATCTGAAATCGATATACTTTTCAAACTCTAACCAGCATATATATATATATATATGTGTGTGTGTGTGTGTGTGTGTGTGTGTGTAAAATGAACAATAAATAATTCATATATTCTTATATTCATTCATATAATTCTTATATTCATTCATATAATTCTTATATTCATTCGTATAATTCTTATACTCATTCGTATATTTATATAATCCATATATTCTTACATATAGAGTTCAAATTAGCATAACGCTGACGAAGTTCGGATAAAATTTTTATTCGCTTTATATTTTATTTTTGCTGAATAACACCGGTCTGCATGAAAATCGATTTCTGTATTTTGAGTTGTGATTCTGCAGCAGTTCGCTGCGCTGAATTCAAAAATGCTACCAGTTTTTTTCTATCACCCACAGTTTTAAAGTTATTAGCAAAACAATTTTGGGGCGTTTTGTAATTTTTTACCTTTTTTATCTTTAATTAATTTCGTTTTTTCAAATTTTTCAGATAGATAATTCTAACATTACGTCTTTAAAATTTTAATAATGGCTTCTAGAGGATCCAGACATATTTTGTTATATTTGTGGTCGGTATGTTGTAAAACAAAGGACAAATGTAACGACCTTCATTAAGAGAGCTTATCATGCTTATTTTGGAATTAAATTAGGAGATCAAGACAAAAGCTGGGCTCCACACAAGGTTTGTCTTACGTAAGGAATTGGAGCGAAGGTAAAAAGAAAAGTTTGCCATTTGGGATCCCTATGGAATGGCGCGAGCCTAGAAACCATACCGACGACTGCTACTTCTGTTCTTGCAATGTTAAAGGTTATAATGCAAAGAATAAAGAGAGCCTTCAATACCCAAGTCTTCCATCTGCAATAAGGCCGGTACCCCATGGTCCAGAAGTTCCTATTCCCCGCCCACCCGAGAGTCTGGACCAATACAATTCAGATTCTGATTCAGCTCCAAATCCAGACAATGATGATGTTTATGAACAGCCAACAGCTGACCGAGATCCTCCTAAACCATTAACCCAAGCCGAACTAAATGACTTAGTCAGGGATTTGAATCTGCCTAAGGACTCTGCAGAACTTTTGGGGTCTAGATTGCAGGAGAACAATTTATTGGCATCCGACACATACTTCGCTTGGTACAGAAATCGTGAGAAAGACATCGTGCTATTTTTCGAAGAAGATGGTCCCTTGGTATTTTGCAAGGTCATCACAGGATTAGTGTGCAAGCTAGGCATCGAATACCAAACCAGTGACTGGAGGTTGTTTATAGATTCCTCTAAAACCAGTCCAAAAGGAGTGTTACTGCACAACGGTAACAAATATGCATCAATCCCAGTGGCCCATTCTATTCATTTAAAGGAGACCTATGATAACATGAAACTGCTTCTGGAAAAAAATTCAGTATCAAAATCACAGATGGATATTGTGTGGGATCTCAAAGTCCTTTGCATGTTACTTGGGCAGCAATCAGGATACACTAAGATGCCATGTTTCATCTGCGAATGGGATAGTCGAGCACGTGACCAGCACTGGAAGAGGAAAACTTGGCCTCCTAGAGAGAATCTTACCCCAGGATCAAAGAACATTTTACATGAACATCTAGTTGAACCAAATAAAATCCTCCTACCACCCTTGCACATTAAGTTAGGCTTGATGAAGCAGTATGTCAAAGCATTGAATAGAGAAGGTGAGTGTTTCAAGTACATTTGTTCAAAATATCCAAGATTAGCTACGAGAAAATAAAGGAAGGTGTTTTTATAGGTCCTCAGATTAGAAAGTTATTGACAGACGATCATTTCCTGAACACAATGACCAATAAAGAAAAGAAGCATGGCTTGGTTTCAAAGATGTTGTTGAAAACTTCTTGGGAAACTACAAAACCAAAATTATGAAAGACTGGTGGAAAATATGCTTAAAAAGTTTTGCGCCTTAGGCTGCAACATGAGCCTGAAAGTTCACTTCTTATTTTCGCATCTTGACCGTTTTCCCGAAAATCTCAGAGATGTCAGTGAGGAGCAAGGGGAACGATTTCACCGGGACATCAAAACCATGGAAAGAAGATATCAAGGAAGATGGCATACAAATATGATGGCGGATTACTGCTGGTGTCTGCAACGAGATCAGCCTAACGCACAGCATAAGAAAACATCAAAGAAGCACCGGTTTAGTCGTCATTAGTCAGATCTACCTTCTTAGTCTTAAGTCTTTGGAATAAGTCCTGAAATGTTTGCAAGTAAAGAAGGTAAATATATTTTGTTTCTTTCAGTTATTTTTTATTCTTTCATAAACAAGCAATATGCTTGTCCAAGAGCTAGGAGCGATTTAATTCTGCTTTAATTAGGTTTTACTCTATCACCTAAAGATTTCGTGCTACAAGGGGTGTTGTAATACCTCATCTGTCCCCAAATGTTAACTACTCATTGATGGGAGGGGAGAAAGTATTTTGCTGGGAACGGGACTGGTTGTTATATATATTTACCCTACATTATTTATGTAAGCGTTACTGTAGTCTATAACAACAAAATTTATGGTTTAGCATGTGCAATCCAATGTTAGTCTCGATAAGATGGTTCACATTTGGGGATAAGATGGTTCACATTTGGGGATAAATGGGGGATTTATGACACACCCTGTAGTAAGAAAACCATACGTGATAGGGAAAAACTAACTATATTTTTTAGATCAGCGCACTCAAATTATATAGAATCACCAACTAGTTTGTAAAAATCGATCGACAAGTTTTGAAATGTGTACTGGTGAATTATTATCATTATTATTGAAACTGTGTGATTCAGAATTACGAACGTTTCCTGAAACACGAAAAATTCCTCCAGTGATTTTGGTACACACACACACACACACACACACAATGGGAGTGTGTGGGAGAATGGATAGGTTTTACTATACTTATGGGCATTAAATCAGTAAACATTGGACTTACAGGGTACTGACTAACTAGTCGGGTAATTATACCGCCACTCCACTAGTTTAAAATAGACACTGGGGTAATCCCACTGAAGGGATAACTTTGGTTTTGTTAGATTAGGTAGGGTTAAATTAAGTTAGATTTGCTCCGTTCGGCTAAATTATGTAAAGTTAGATGAGGTTAGGGACCCTACTACAACGGTGTGTGTGTGTGTGTGTTGTTTGGGAGTTTAGATTGGAAACATTTTGTCTGTTTTTTTGTTCACAATATGAAATAGAGTGACAAGAGAAAGATCGTAATTTATAAGTGAATGGAAAAACTTTGATAGTTGTCAAATTTAATAAATTCAGTATTTTCCCATTCACTTGCAGTAAAGTAAATAATAGATTTTTACGCTTTATATATATATATATATATATATATATATATATATATATATATATTATATATATATATATACAACATATACGTATATGGGATGAATTTCACAATTAACACGTTAAATGAATGGATGATGCAAACCCACAAGATAAAAAAAAAAATTATTCCAAGCCTTTCGTGTATTCAGCAATAACATCTCGTCATTCCCTAACGAAGTGTACGAATGAATGCACGAAAGGCCTTGAAATAGTTTTTTCTTTTTCCTTGTGGGTTTGCATCATATATATATATATAGAGATATATTTATATATATATTATAATATATATATATATATATATATATATATATATATATATTATATAGACAGATCTAGAGAAACTAAGGCTAACAAAGACCCTAAGATCCACCCTAAGGTTAGCCCGAAAAAGAGAGTAGGGGGTTAAAAGAAGAGAATAAAATTAAGTAAATAGCAAAACCTATGATTCGTGGGTTAACATTCATTCAGAAAAAGAGAGGGAAAGACTCACCATCATCATCCAAGTCGGAAAAATAGTCGAAGAGAATAGGAAAGGGGTAAAGAAGTAAAATAAGAACGCTTACAAACCATGCAAACACAGTCTTAATTCAAACACTGTCGTACCATGCAAACTACAGACATGCAAGTAAAGAGAGGATAAGAAAAGAACAAAAAAAAGTATGAAGAGTATAACAAAAAGTGGGTTAGTTTACGCTACGAGCTACATCTAAGTTCGTGTTAGCCTAATTTTTTTTCAATATAATTTTATTGCTGGCCTATCACACGCTGGCATGTTAGAAGCTGGCATTGATCGTCAACAGACTCAAACCTCGACCATTACCCCCAGAGCAACTGTTGCTAATTGTTTTATTATTTTAAACGACGTTAGTAGTTTTGAAATGCCTATCTAAACGGTTTTTAAACATATTAACGCTGGTAGGGTTCACGACGGACTTGGGAAGATTATTCCATTTATCAATTACTTTAAACGTAAAAAAGTTTTTAGCGATGTTAGTAATGAAAACATCTGTCATGTAATTTAAATCCATTATTACGAGTATTGCTATTATCGAAAATGAACAATTTGTCAAAATTTACGTTATCGATTTTATCAACGATTTTGAAAGCTTCATTAAGCTTCCCCCTTAATCTCTTAGCTTCGAGTGAATACAAGTCTAACTCCTTAATCCTATCTTCAAAAGACTTGTTGCATAGTGACGGAATTAGTTTCGTGGCTCGTCGCTGAGCCCTTTCCAACCTATCAATATCCTCACGCAAATACGGGCACCAAAACTGAACGGCATATTCTAAGTGAAGCCTGACTAGAGACTTGTAAAGTGGCAATATAATATTCTCCATTTAAATTCGAAATTACGCGCTATGAAGCCTAACATCTTATTAGCTTTTGCGCAAGACTACAGGAACTGGTTCCTGACTTTCAAATCCTTAGATACGCGTACAAATCTACTTCCTCGTCAACGCTCGCTAACTGTCTATCATCATCGTGTACGTGTAATTGTTATTACGAGAACCTATATGCAAAACTTTACATTTGTCTATTAAACTGCATCTGCCACTTATCTGTCCACTCCATAATCCATTTACATCGTCTTGGAGCCTATTTCTATCATCCACGTTAAGAACTTTACCGTCTATTTTAGTATCCTCCACGAATTTTGACACGTTATTGGTCAAGCCTACATCTATGTCGTTAATGTAGATTACGAATAGCAATGGGCCTAACACTGAACCCTGAGGGACACCGCTACCTACATCCAACCACCTCGATTCTCTACCTACCATTAACAAAGACCCGGTTTACTGGCACGAAGCCATTCCTCTAACCAGTTAGCTACCTGACCGCGTATACCGTGCGCTTTAACCTTCGCAATTAATCTTCTCTGCGGAACTGTATCGAATGCTTTTTTAAAAGTCTAAATAAATAACGTCAGCCGCTCCATCCCTATCGTATTCGCGCACTATTTCGTTATAAAACTAACAAATTAGTTAAACAAGATTTATGGCGTCGAAACCCATGCTGAGTACTATTAATCAAATCGCGACTTTCTAAGTAATCGACGATACGATTAGTAGGGCAGCTAAACAAGTTGAAGTGGACAATAGGGCGGAGTGAAAAACTCATTTTTCGAATTTTCAAATTGGCTAGTGTGGAAAATGTGTGGAGTAGTGAGGAAATAAGCTTGTATAAATTTAAAATCATAACATTAATATCTTCAGGTGCCACAATGACCTTCAATATTGAAAAAAATTGAAAAAAGCAGATTTTAACCAATAATTACAGAAGAGTCCACGATGCACAATAGACAAGAATTTATTCACACTTGTATAAAAATAGCTCAGTCAACCTTTAAAAAAAGTTTCTATTCTCTAAAAACAGTTTTCTATAGTCAGCTCACTCAGCTGTCACGTGAGTACCTCGGTTCAGTGTAGCTGTCGCTCTCGTAGCAGGTGAGTGTTCTGTTGTTGGCGTTACTCAGATAGTCTAAACTATATTTCTTATATATTTTGCATTTCTGTATTGTGTTGCCCTAAGTTTGCCATGTACTATTAACTGAAATTAACGTATAATTGATATTAGCTCTTTCTTTTTCAGATTTGTATACTTTCAAAATGTCTCGAGTTTGTGCAAAATCAACCAGGGCCTCAACTGAGTGCCCCATGTTTGGTATGGGGGAAGATTTGTGGCACAGGAATCTTCCTACATACGAAGGAGTTTTTAAATATTACTTGTTTGTAAGAAACGATTTGAAACAGAATACTAATAAAGATCCTTCAATATCTCAAATATTAGAACAAGTTGTTGATAAATTGAAAACAATTTGGGAAAGTGCTTCCGTCCCAATTCTGTCAGACAGGCGAATTGAAACAATGTTCAGAAGCTACCACGAAAAGTATCGTGTCATTATGAAGCCATACCAAAGCAGAAAAAATTCTGAAGCTTACAAAGCAAAGATTGATATGTTCAAAAAAGAAGCACACACGAAACCTTTTGACATTGCAGCGTGCAAGTGCAAAGTACTAACACAATGTTCTTGTCCCAAAGAAAAAACGGTTCCAAAGGAAGAAGTGACGTTCCTCTTAGATCAAAGGAGTGAAAGAAAACTGTTTATTGATAGAGTAGATATTACACACACAAAGAAAAAAGCATCTACGTTGCTAAGAAAGCAAAAAGAAGCTGTGAGGCTCACCAAAGAATCTTCACAGGAGAAATTGCAGGATACAAATGTTGAATTATCATCATCGACATCAAATAGTGAAAGTGAATCTGGCGAAATATCAGACGATACATTTCCAGAGCCAGTTAGCTCGAACAACCTGAAGAACAATTATTCAAGAAAAGGAAAACTACAAATCTACCTTCAGTGGCTACTGCTTGTGACAGGACTGCAGTTTCAGATCGAGCTGCAGCACTCATTGTTAGTGCAGTATTGCAAGATATTAGAGAAGTTTCTATGACAATACATCTGAAGTAGTGGATAGGAGTAAAATCAGGAGAGAAAGACAAAAGAAGAGATCAGAAATTATGAAAGATCAAAATCAGGTCCCAATCAGAGGAATCTATTTTGATGGTCGAAAAGATTCTACACTCTACAAAAAAAAAGAGAGTCCAAAGTATATCAGAAGAAGGTACAGAAGAACATATCACTTTAGTGAGAGAACCTGGTTCAGATTATTTGGGCCATTATTCTGTGAATTCTGGATCAGCTGAAGAAATATGTAAAGGAATGTTTGAGTATATTGGAAATAATGACATGAACCTGGAAAACCTTGTTGCCATTGGATGCGATGGTGCAGCAGTCAACACTGGAGAAAACGGAGGCGTTATAAGGCGTATAGAATTGAAGCTGAAGAAGCCAGTTCACATTTAGTGTGCCAGCTCCATGCCAATGAATTGCCATTACGCCATTTAGTTGCAAAGCTGGATGGAAAAACATCTGGCCCCCGCGGATTCACCGGTCCTATTGGCAGGGAATTAGAGAACTGTGAGAGTCTTCCTATTGTCGAGTTTGAAAGGATTGATGCTGAGGAACCAACTGTAGACTGTGAAGATCTTAGCACCGACCAAAAATATCTAATTGATATTCATCAGGCCATAACAAAGGATATTGCTCTCCAGATCTTGCTCATCGTAGTCCAGGCAAAATGGCACATTCACGATGGCTGACTACAGCAAATCGTTTGCTTCGTCTATACGTTTCAACTGTAAGTCCATCTGAGAACCTCATGAACATTGCTTCTTTATAATGAAGGTCTACATCCAATGTGGTTTTCTATTAAGCAAAGTACGTCTTTTGTCAATGGCTCAAAACATGTTTTCAAAACTATTGAACTAACAAGAACACTGAATGACGAAGTAAAGGATATTGTAAACCTGTCATACAAAGAAATGCATTTTTTGCAAATCCAGAAAATATTCTAGCATCAATGATTCATGATGACCGCAGCGCCATAAGAGAATTAGCGTGGAGGCGAATAAAGAAAGCAAGGCAAACAAACAAGGAAAAAATTGTGAGGCGTTTCACAGTACCTGTTATTCAATTTGAAGCTACTGATTATACTGATTTAATTAATTGGCAAAAATGCATTGTCACTGAACCACCTGTGACAAGACACCTGACAGAAAATGAGATTGAAGAATTCATAGAAAACAAGAGTACCCCTCCATTCGAGAAATTCCCTGTCATACACAAGTAGTAGAAAGAATGGTAAAATTTGTGACTGAAGCATCATTATTGAAAAATTTATTATTTAGCTTTAGAGAGATATTATTTTTATTTAGGTGTAGTATTAAGGTTAAGTTTACTTTAAATAGACTCGGTAATTATAGAAATAATAATGGCCTATTTAGACACTGTCAACACAGCTACAGACTTTTTCACTGTAGGTTGCAGTGGTTTTTCAGGTTAAATTTGGTCAGCAGCCAGATTACTAACTATGGTAAAGCTAAATTCATCAAAATTAATTTAGACTTACCAAAAATGAAGTTGCCAGTTGAACGTTACCCTTTCAGTTTTCTAACTGATTCATAAGTTTCATTTAGTTTTCCAGGTTTTTTTAATTTTCGTTGTTAAGTTTTAGTTATTGTTTAACACACTGCTAGGTTATTTATTTGTAGGGGCTATTTCCCAGACCTAGGTTTTGCAGGTTAAGTTAGGCTAGGGCTGGATTGCCCTTAAGTTTTTGGTTTTAAAGGTTTAAGGTTTAGAAGGTTTTATTTAAGTTAAGTTAGGGCTATATTGCCTTTAGGTTTTAATAGGGGCTATAACAGCCATTTAATTATTGAGTTAGGGCCGTTGTAGCCCGGTTCGAGTTTCGTCTAGGTACCTAGTTTTTCTCTTACCTTAGTTATTTTCTTTAACTTACTTGCACCTAGTTCTGATAGGCCTCTATTTAGTTAAAACATGGGTTTTGATTAATTGCAGTGGTTATTAATTAAGGATACGATTTAATTAAAGGTTGTTAGGTTTGAAGGTTGACTCAGTTTCCCGGTTTGGGTAACCACGAGCATTTTAATTTTTTTGAGAAAAAAGGGCCCGCTTCATGCGGTCAAAATTTTCAAGACTTGCCAAAGCTCCATTTGTCTTTGTCCCAGAAACTTTTTTTTTTCCTTCTTTTTGTTAATTAGGGAAACCCAACTTCACTAGTTGGTTAGAAACGAGGGTTTTTATTTTTATTTATTTGGTTTATATTTTATTTGGAAATATATGCGGTTATTTCTAACCACTTTTTTCAACAATCATCAAAAGTATTTGGATTGAACGCGCGAGATGGCTTCATAAGATCAACACTTCAGTCACGTAAAAAATGCCATCATTCGAAAGTAAAGCTGAATATAAAGTTTAAATAAAACGTTAATAGAAAAACATGCGCAAGGATGGGTGGTTGGGAGGGCATGGGTGGAGCTCGACACGCAGCCACCTCCTCGTGGTGAGTTCTGGATTATTTAGATCATTAATCAAAAGAACATTGATCTAAATAAACTAAGAGCTGCGTAATTCAGTAACTATTTTGGTAATTGGAACACTTAATATATAATAATAACAAGTAAGTTTCAGTTATTGTACTAATGCAGAATATAAGAAAATCATTATATTTCACTTTTTTCGACGGCTTTGTGGCACCTGAAGATATAATTTCGCAGGACTAATATGCACAGTCATTATCTATAGCACCCACATATTTTCCGCACTAGCCATATTTGAATTTCGAAAGAAAGTTTAAAAACCTCATTTTCGATCCGCCCTAGTGGACAATCCGGACAAAAGCACCAAACTTTCCCTACTTGTATATTTTGGACCAACAATTAAAAATATCCCCGGAACCACCTTCAGAGACCATTACTTGGCCGCCATATTGGATTTCAAGATGGCCGCCATAGACAAAATGGAATTTCTGATATAAGTTTCAATAGAGAATTCCCTTGGCATGTTTGGCATCAAACTATATGTTTTTTGGCATGATCAGATCAATAAAACAACTTTTAAGCTGATCAGAAGTATGTTTACTGCAGAAATCACACTTCGTACAACATATACAGTGAAAATCGTGAATATTTTAACACAAAAACCATGTTCAAGAAAACCATGTTTAAGAAAAATCACGAAACTATAACAATTGAAGATTTCACCCACCAAAAAGTAGACCTTTAGCTCTATAACTGAATATGGGAGAGGAAAATTGGCAAAATATGTGCATTTTAAAAAATGAAATTCTACAAAGGTCAAAATGCTACCCTTTCATATTTGCACAATTTTCATGCATTATTCGTGGTTCTATAGAAAACTTGTATTAACAACATTTGTAGAGTAAGGGCAGGGCTATTAAATGGGCACCATAAAATGGAAATATCTTGGCATTTAGCATTGCAATGCCTACTGTCCCCTCACCCCCTGTCCCGAACTGTCCCAACTCACCCCGCTCGACGCTATATGTTAAACTGCACAGTTGCAGCTACACAGTTCTGTACACTTCCACCTGGCCTTCTTGCAAGCACACCTGGTGCCACATCCACTCTTGCTCTTGCAGCCGCATTTGACCAATTCGCTGCAAGCTTTAGATGCTACTGGTCTTGTGGTCCAAACTGGTGTCCATGACTGGGACTCTTCGCTAAAGGTCCATCCCCATCCTTCAGGAGTTGGAAGATTCTGTTCACTTCTCTCACAGGTCGACCATATTCCTCCCTGGTATGTGACCCTCCTGGTGTGTTGGAGAAGAGCATCCTGAGTTGGTGGGATAGTCTCCATAGCTTTTCCCTTCTGACAGAACATGACCTTTCTTGCCTCATCTACACGTTCAATGTCACTGGTGTTGTCATAGAGGACAACTGTGTACCGTTCAAGAAGCTTGAAGTGGGGAGTTTTCGGCGTCAACATCTGCAAATGGATTTCGTGCCATGAATGTGAATGCTTGTGTTACCTCAGGGTAATGGTGCCATGCTGCCCATGCCGTATTCTTGCCCCTTCCGTAAAAGGATGATGTTGTATCACATCCCGTGAAGCAGTGAAACAGTGGTAGGGATGTGCATCTCTCTTCACCCAAAGAGGCACAGATTGTGTTAATATGATGGTAAGTGAAGTTTTTCCAGTGCCAAAACCAACCCAAATATTTACTTCAGATCTTATGGACGTCAAGTGATGGAATTTTCCTATTAGAATGACAATAACATCCGTGTCTACAGTTCTGATCATGCAGTTAATGTGCCCTTCCTTTATTGCATCTTGAAGATGAATGAACAGTCTAGTGTCTGCCTCCTCATGGTCGCATCTTGGCATTGTGCGGTCGGCCCCATTGATGATGACTTCAGGTCCTGATGTAATAACAACTTCTTTGTTGTTAGGAACTTCCATTGCAGCAACCTTGTCTGATAGGAAAGCGAACAGTTCTTGCTTGTTTCTAGAGTCTCGAAGGAAGTCATGCCAATTTAGGGGTAATTTGGTTTTTCCTTCAACCTTTCTTCTGATTCCTTTTCCCCGTTTTTCTCTGGTAGTCTCTTTTAAGGTGCTTGCAGTGTAGGTATCCCAGACGATGTCAATTCGCTGGCAAGTTTCTAACTGTTTGATGAGATAAGGGACGAATACACGATCTGCATACTCTTCAAAGTTGGTAACACCTGCAGTAGACAGCAAATGGACGATAGCAGCTCCATCAAGAAGTTTCACATCAAAAGGATCTGGAGGGTTGTCCTTGTTTTCAAATGTAATGATTTTCAGTAGGTCAGACTTTTTCCCAAACCGCAATTTCCCACCATCAGATAGGGAAGAAGGAAAGGGGTGATTCTCGTGTTGGAAGAATGCATCCATGTCACTATGCCGATGTTGCATAACAATATACAGATGAGAGAATAGAGCAACATCGTTCTTCAGTAGTTGGATTCCCCCAACATTCCGTACCTGAGATTTCGGCCGAGGACATCTGAAGAGGGCAAGCGAGTTCTTCTTGATCGGTGTATGAATTGACCTTGTACAATCTGTGACAACTTCTTTGTAGTATCGGCTATATTGCTCCTTACCCAAATCCTTTATAGTTCTCACTGTATGGACCACAGATTCATCCATGACATTCCTTGTGTCTAAGGCCAGTAACTCATTCCCATTATCACAAAATGGATTTCCCATATCACGGAAGACTTCAACGAGATTAGAAACATGATCCTTGAATCTTCTCTGTGTAGATAGTCCTTCTTCGTGGTGGAAGTTGTTGTCTTCAGTTTCTGGAAGGTTTTCGTCTTCATATTCAGTAATCAATCTGGCTTGTTCTGGCCCTGCTACCATCCACTTCTTGAATGCCACTGGATTCTCAGTCAGACCCACCGCGCCTCCTGAACCTTTGACTTTCTCATTGTTTTGTTCATGCGCTTGGTCTAAAGGCATGGCTGAGAATCTCTTCTTGGTCTTGTGTACTACCCAGTGTCCATTTCGTGAAAACTCATTCATAACTGGCTGAGGGAGATTCTTCATGTCCCGGATGTGGAGTGGAAGCCAACGTGCGTAATTCTGGTGGTCAAGAGCAAAGAACCAGGGAACTACTTTCTTCAAGCTTTCTACATACAATGGAAAGTCTCCTGCACGATGTGATCGTATGAATATGAGGCCGTCTATCTCCATCTGAAGAATTGTCTCCCAGTATTGGAATGTTGGACTGACCTGAACCATCTTCTTCTTCCACTCTTCCTTTGTCTTGTCATCATAGATAGGGACCAACAGTTTCCATAAAGGCTTCATGCTGCAGCTTTGCCAATGTCAAAGCTGTTACCTGGTGAGCATGTCTGGTTCTTGTAAGATGAGAGGCTTTAAGAAATGAGTCAACAGTTCCTGCCGAAGCAATGCCTGCTTGTGTCAAGGCATTTGTCCACCCAGATCCCTCTAGATAATCTCCATACGTTCTCCACATGGCCATCTCTGTATGTAGACCTCCAAACATGACGATGACCTTGTCTTCTCCGTGGGTGTCTGGCCACTTCCACTGAATGAATTTACCAAGGGCATATAGGGGTGCATCGAATGCAACAACTGGTATTTGCCCGGGGTTAAGGAATTCAGTAGCAGACCGAACAACATTCATTCCATGCTAACTACGGATTCCAAAAGTTTACTGACAATTGACGTTAAACTAATAGGCCTATAATTGCTAGCTACTGTGCGGTCGTCTTTTTTTAAAGTGGGCGTAACGTTAGCTAATTTGAAGTCTTCAAGAATAATCTCCACTTCCAGTGACTTATTAAAAATTTGGGAGCGAGTGTAGTTTATGTCCCTCTGTGGTGCCTAGTGTAGTTTATGTTCCCCTACATTATCCTAGTGTAGTTTATGTTCCCCTACATTATCCTAGTGTAGTTTATGTTCCCCTACATTATCCTAGTGTTGTTTGCTTTTCCCAACTCACCCCCTGTCCCGAACTGTCCCAACTCACCCCGCTCGACGCTATATGTTAAACTGCACCGTTGCAGCTACACAGTTCTGTACACTTCCACCTGGCCTTCTTGCAAGCACACCTGTGCCACATCCACTCTTGCTCTTGCAGCCGCATTTGACCAATTCGCTGCAAGCTTTAGATGCGACTGGTCTTGTGGTCCAACTGGTGTCCATGACTGGGACTCTTCGCTAAAGGTCCATCCCCATCCTTCAGAGTTGGAAGATTCTGTTCACTTCTCTCACAGGTCGACCATATTCCTCCCTGGTATGTGACCCTCCTGGTGTGTTGGAGAAGAGCATCCTGAGTTGGTGGGATAGTCTCCATAGCTTTTCCCTTCTACAGAACATGACCTTCTTGCCTCATCTACACGTTCAATGTCACTGGTGTTGTCATAGAGGACAACTGTGTACCGTTCAAGAAGCTTGAAGTGGGGAGTTTCGGCGTCAACATCTGCAAATGGATTTCGTGCCATGAATTGAATGCTTGTGTTACCTCAGGGTAATGGTGCCATGCTGCCCATGCCGTATTCTTGCCCCTTCCGTAAAAGGATGATGTTTATCACATCCCGTGAAGCAGTGAAACAGTGGTAGGGATGTGCATCTCTCTTCACCCAAAGAGGCACAGATTGTGTTATATGATGGTAAGTGAAGTTTTTCCCATGCCAAAACCAACCCAAATATTTACTTCAGATCTTATGGACGTCAAGTGATGGAATTTTCCTATTAGATGACAATAACATCCGTGTCTACAGTTCTGATCATGCAGTTAATGTGCCTTCCTTTATTGCATCTTGAAGATGAATGAACAGTCTAGTGTCTGCCTCCTCATGGTCGCATCTTGGCATTGTGCGGTCGGCCCCCATTGTGATGACTTCAGGTCCTGATGTAATAACAACTTCTTTGTTGTTAGGAACTTCCATTGCAGCAACCTTGTCTGATAGGAAAGCGAACAGTTCTTGCTTGTTTCTAGAGTCTCGAAGGAAGTCATGCCAATTTAGGGTAATTTGGTTTTTCCTTCAACCTTTCTTCTGATTCCTTTTCCCGTTTTTCTCTGGTAGTCTCTTTTAAGGTGCTTGCAGTGTAGGTATCCCAGACGATGTCAATTCGCTGGCAAGTTTCTAACTGTTTGATGAGATAAGGGACGAATACACGATCTGCATACTCTTCAAAGTTGGTAACACCTGCAGTAGACAGCAAATGGACGATAGCACTCCATCAAGAAGTTTCACATCAAAGAGGATCTGGAGGGTTGTCCTTGTTTTCAAATGTAATGATTTTCAGTAGGTCAGACTTTTTCCCAAACCGCAATTTCCCACCATCAGATAGGGAAAGGAAAGGGGTGATTCTCGTGTTGGAAGAATGCATCCATGTCACTATGCCGATGTTGCATAACAATATCAGATGAGAGAATAGAGCAACATCGTTCTTCAGTAGTTGGATTTCCCCCAACATTCCGTACCTGAGATTTCGGCCGAGGACATCTGAAGAGGGCAAGCGAGTCTTCTTGATCGGTGTATGAATTGACCTTGTACAATCTGTGACAACTTCTTTGTAGTATCGGCTATATTGCTCCTTACCAAATCCTTTATAGTTCTCACTGTATGGACCACAGATTCATCCATGACATTCCTTGTGTCTAAGGCCAGTAACTCATTCCCATTATCACAAAATGGATTTCCCATATCACGGAAGACTTCAACGAGATTAGAAACATGATCCTTGATCTTCTCTGTGTAGATAGTCCTTCTTCGTGGTGGAAGTTGTTGTCTTCAGTTTCTGGAAGGTTTTCGTCTTCATATTCATAATCATCTGGCTTGTTCTGGCCCTGCTACCATCCACTTCTTGAATGCCACTGGATTCTCAGTCAGACCCACCGCGCCTCCTGAACCTTTGACTTTCTCATTGTTTGTTCATGCGCTGGTCTAAAGGCATGGCTGAGAATCTCTTCTTGGTCTTGTGTACTACCCAGTGTCCATTTCGTGAAAACTCATTCATAACTGGCTGAGGGAGATTCTTCATGTCCCGGATGTGGAGTGGAAGCCAACGTGCGTAATTCTGGTGGTCAAGAGCAAAGAACCAGGGAACTACTTTCTTCAAGCTTTCTACATACAATGGAAGTCTCCTGCACGATGTGATCGTATGAATATGAGGCCGTCTATCTCCATCTGAAGAATTGTCTCCCAGTATTGGAATGTTGGACTGACCTGAACCATCTTCTTCTTCCACTCTTCCTTTGTCTTGTCATCATAGATAGGGACCAACAGTTTCCATAAAGGCTTCATGCTGCAGCTTTGCCAATGTCAAAGCTGTTACCTGGTGAGCATGTCTGGTTCTTGTAAGATGAGAGGCTTTAAGAAATGAGTCAACAGTTCCTGCCGAAGCAATGCCTGCTTGTGTCAAGGCATTTGTCCACCCAGATCCCTCTAGATAATCTCCTACGTTCTCCACATGGCCTCTCTGTATGTAGACCTCCAAACATGACGATGACCTTGTCTTCTCCGTGGGTGTCTGGCCACTTCCACTGAATGAATTTACCAAGGGCATATAGGGGTGCATCGAATGCAACAACTGGTATTTGCCCGGGGTTAAGGAATTCAGTAGCAGACCGAACAACATTCATTCCATGCTAACTACGGATTCCAAGTTTACTGACAATTGACGTTAACTAATAGGCCTATAATTGCTAGCTACTGTGCGGTCGTCTTTTTTAAAGTGGGCGTAACGTTGCTAATTTGAAGTCTTCAAGAATAATCTCCACTTCCAGTGACTTATTAAAAATTGGGAGCGAGTGTAGTTTATGTCCCTCTGTGGTGCCTAGTGTAGTTTATGTTCCCCTACATTATCCTAGTGTATTTTGTTCCCCTACATTATCCTAGTGTAGTTTATGTTCCCCTACATTATCCTAGTGTTGTTTGCTTTTCCCCACTTCTCCGCGTATACCTAATCAAATAAAACATTAAAATAACGAAAATATTACGACTTAACCTAACCAATCATCATTTATATATTATATATATAGATATATATTTAAGGGTCGACCGCAGGTCGATCCTGAACCGTCATTCAAACTCAACAAAAAACAAATATATATATGGGATATATATAATATACACACACACACATATAATTATATACAGGTGTCCCATAAGTCTGGAATCATAGGGTAAAATAAGTAATTCATGTTTTTCCGTTTATGCAAGTGCCCATGATGTCTTTGAGTAAGAAAGAACGCATCCAGGTAATTCTGCTCGTAGGAAATCAGAGTCAGAGGGAGGTCGCTGAGGAATTTAACAGATTGCATCCGGAACGAGCGCCAATAAGTGAAAAATTTTGCATATAGGTTCGCGTAACGGTAATTTTTGTGTATAGTATTCAGGGAAGGAGTTAGCAAGCGTAGAGCAGGAAAAGATTTAGGAGTTATAGTCAGTGGTGATTTAAAAGTGGCGAAACAAAGTACAGCAGCAGTCAATAAAGCGAACAAAGTGGTAGGTTTATAGCTCGGAATTTTGAGTACAAATCGCGCGATATTATTGTTCCTCTTTATAAATCATTAGTTAGACCCCATTTGGAGAACGCGATCCAATTTTGGAATCCGTATCTGCGAAAAGATATAGACAAATCGAAAGAGTTCAAAGACGAGCAACTACTAAGATGATTCCGTCGCTTAGGTCGAAGTCGTACGAGGACAGGCTGAAAGAGTTAAATTTGACAACACTCGAGACGAGGAGGCTAAGGGGTGATCTAAGGGGTGATCTAATCCATGTTTTCAAAATTATGAATGGGTTCGATAACGTAGATAGAGATAGCTTTTTCGAAGTATCTCAATATAATAGGACTAGAAATAATGGGTATAAGTTGACAAGTCGAAGGTTCGAGACAGCAGTTGCCAAAAACTATTTTACTCATAGAATAGTAAATAGCTGGAATAGTTTGCCGGTAGAAGTAATTAGTAGCACGTCTATAAACATGTTTAAAATTCGATTAGATGCATATGTTGATAGATTGGTTATAATTTAAGGTAGTAAAATTAAGGCCTTGTGGTTCGGAACCCACATAAAATTGTAGGTCCTCTCCGCCACCACGGAGGACAAGCATGAGTGGATCCTAGGGTCTTTGTTGGTCTGAAACATTATAACATTATTTTATATATACTGTATATATATCTATATATATATATACTGTATATATATCTATATGGGATATATACATATACTTGTGTGTGTGTATATATATATATATATATATATATATGGGATATATACATATATGGGATATACATATACTTGTGTGTATATATATATATATATGGGATATATACATATACTTGTGTATATATATATATATATGGGATATATACATATACTTGTGTATATATATATATATATGGGATATATATATATACTTGTGTGTGTATATATATATATATATATGGGATATATATATATATATATATATATATATATATATATATATATATATATATCTATATATATACTTGTGTGTGTATAATATATATATATAATATATATATATATATATATATATATATGGGATATATATATATACATACATATACTTGTGTGTGTATATATATATATATATATGGGATATATTATATATATATATACTTGTGTATATATATATATATTTGGATATATATATATATATATATATATATACTCCTGCGTGTGTGTGTGTGTGTGTATATATATATATATATATATATATATATATATGTATATAGTGGGCCTAATCTTAGCCGAATGAGGTGATGCTGATTGATATAATGATTGATTGTTAGTGGCAGGCTGGGTCAACAATTTATGATGTTCTACAGTATCACCGGTTGAAGGTGGCTAATGGAGTAGGCCTACCATAATATTTCTGAGTGATAAGAATTGCTTCGAGGTCACCAGCTTGGATTACACCCAAGCAAATATTGTTAAGGTTAGAAAAATTACCTTATGGTTTTGTATTTAATTAAGAAAATAAATCATTTATTTGTATACAGTGATTATATGACAGCATTTATAGTATGTTACATATGACTGAGGATTAGCAAATGAGGAAATGGTTATAAAGCTTAATTGTTAAGTAATACACTCGTTTATGTTAGGCTATTGGTATGCAAAAATGAACATAGAATAGATGCTGCAGCCTATTAATGATAGAAAGAATGCACGTACGTTTAGTACACTTTAAGTGGATTAGGCCGTCATTAATGAAATGCTTAAAAAGATCACAGAAACAAACGGATGCAAAATAAAATTAATTACATGAAAGAACACAATAACAGGGTGATACACAATTACGGTATTGGAATGACACTTGGAATAGAAAATAGGCCTACTGCGTTCTTAACGAGAGTCAGAACGCTTAATTAAACACTTTTGGAGTATAGCCTACCGTTCGGCGGTAGGCTGATGTAGGCTTCACGCGAGTTACTTTGAAAAGATGCACTTACATTACCAGGACGTCGAATACTTCTGGTGAAGAAGTGCTGAAGGTGGACCTATTATTGTAGGCTCGAGGTGTCGTTGACCGTCCAATTGAAGTTTGTTGAACGAGCGCTGGTGGTGTCGATTAGGCCTCTTAGATGGAGATGCTTGAAGGTTGACCTTGTGGAACGCAGGCCCGATATGATGTTGACCGTCCCATTGAAGTTTGTTCAACGGGCGCCGGTCGCCTCAAGTGTTGATTCGCTTCGTGTAGAGTTGAGATGATGCTTCAGGGACTGAAAACGGCTGAAGTCGAAATGGCGCTGTGCTTCGAAGGAATGCTTCTGGAGGCGGTCTGTAGAAGGTCTTACTTGATGATAGATCGGAAGCTTTGAAGGAACAGCAGGCCGCTCCTCCGGCAGGAAGCCGGAGGGCGGTTGATGTGACGAGTTGTGTTACTGACGAAGGAGAAACGTGACACGTGACGAGAAATTCAAGCGAGAAGTGAGCGAGCGAGCGAGTGAGGAAGTGTATCAGTAGAATCTCGCTTATATAACCTCTGTAACGCGGAAACTTTCGCGTCATATCTTGAGACGCCTTCTACGCGTCCTTTAGTTGATAAGGGCGTGCTTTCGCCGGCCTTTTGGGAAAAACAGACGTCTTCATTGTTTCTGATTCCTAAGAATGTTTGAAGATGGCGTATAAGAAAGAATGTGTTTGTTTACTTGTTAGTCTCTTTCTTGTCGGTCCTCTACATATATATATATAAGTGTGTGTATCCCATATATATATATATATATATGTAGAGGACCGACAAGAAATAGACTAACAAGTAGATAAACAAATGGGATAGATATATATTTACGTAGTTTAGTTCCCCAACTTTGACCAAATGTATTTGCTCCAAAATTTTGTTAAGGGGTGTACAATAACGTCTTTCAAATCTTTCAAATGTCTTGGATAAAGCGCGGCAGGGCCAGGAGCCTTGCTAACTTTTAGCTTATCGATATAATGCGCAATCTCGCCCTCGTGAACAATGATTTCATTCAAAATAGTCTCGCTACTAAATGGAACGATATCGTCCACATCGGGGACATTATTTACGTTTTCTACGGTAAAAACTGTCGCAAAAAAGTTGTTAAAAATATACGCCATCGCCTGAGCGTCGGAAGCCAAATCGCCGTTATCGTCCACTAGAGGGTCTATGTTATCTCTTATCGGCTTATGATTATTCACGTAGTCAAAAAACTTTTTCAGATTACGTTTACTATCCGCAGCTACAACTTACAAGTATCTCAAAATTACGCTTAGCATTCCAAACAGATATTTTAACCTAACGTCTAAGCTTTCTATATCTATTAAAGTTAGCTACCATGCCATTACGCTTATTAAGTCTATACGCTCTGTTACGCTCGTTTATGCACTCACTTATTTCCTTAGTCTACCACTTGGGCCTAACATGATTTATAGCGCGCTTGGGCCTACGAGGAATAAACTCCCTTTCGATATTAAAAACTTTCTTTAAACGCATCCCAATGAAAATTTGCGTCATTACCCATAAATAAATTATCCCAGTCCACAACTCTCATCCTATCCGCAAAACTATCAAAATTAGCCCTACAAAAATCAGGGACTTCTATTACGTTACTATCCTTACTGTTTTCTAGCAATAGCTTAAACCTAATAATTTGGTGATCACTACATCCCAAACTCTCACCTACTTCCAATCCTTCGACTATATTTTCGTCGTTCGTCATTACCACGTCCAAAATATTGTTACCGCGTGCTGGTTCGGTAACCATCTGTCGTAAAAAATTATCTTCCATGAACTCAATCAGTCTCAAACCCTCATCATTACCAGTAAAAGTCTCGTAATTAACGTTAGGGCAGTTAGTCTCCGACAACTACACTATCTCGATTATTAATAAAGTTACCAAGAAGTGTGTAAAATCTAGTATCGGTATCGAGGGGTTGAACGGGTGGTCTATAAACAACAACGAAATTAAAGCTAATACTGTACTACGCGCCATAACTTCAACACCTATCGCATAAATTGCTGCCGGAAAATCTCTTTTAACCTCGAAAGCCCTAAGGGAATTACGAATGTACAACAAAACGCCGCCACCAATCCTATGTAACCTATCATTAGTAAAAATTTTAAACCCCGCTATATGAAGTTCCCCCAACAAGTCCCGAGTCACGGTATTTAACCATGTTTCGGTTATAGCAACTATATCGTAGTTCCCGGAATAAATTATCGCCTTAAATTCGTTCAATTTATTTCTAATACTACGTGCGTTACAATAAAAGACGTTTAAATTATTTTTTACCACGGACTGGCGTTTTAAACTATTTTTCACGTCGGGCCGGCGTTTCCCGGACCCACAACGTTTAAAGAGGGCTTCGACCTATACAGCTTTCGAACGTTCTCATCGATTAACCTACCTAGCCTAGCATTCCCTATTTCATTGAAATGTACTCCATCTTTTATAAAAAGGCTAGGATCACTAAATTCTGACCACAGCTTTACGAAGGGTACATTTTCCTGAGCACAAATCTCTTCTAGCTTAGTGTTCAAAAATATTGTTTTTTGACGTAATCCTAAGACCTAAACCGTGTCTAGGGGTAATACCTAGAACTAAAGACCTGTCTGACCTTGCCTTCAGGGACCTAATTAACCCCCTTTATCTCTCCAAAAGGTCAGGTATTCTCGTATCGGGCCTATACGAGTCGTTGCCCCCTACCATCGTCACCAACATCGAGTGTTGGAGGCAACATCAATTCTATCTGCTTCGTCTCTAATTCTGTCAACCCTGGCCCCTGGTAGACAGACCCTCCTCCTCTTGGTTGGATTCCGTTCAACGAACTCCTTATCCATATGACGCACTAAGGAGTCCCCAATTAAAATCGTTTCCCCCTCGTTCACATCCCTATCCAAATAGGCGAAAGGATTCGAAACCTCGATAGGTGGGGGGGATTCCTATATTCCTATCACCTAACGTACGTGGCCTAGCTCCACCCTTAACTACTCTAAATCCCTCCCCGTCTACTAATCTCGAAGCAACCATAACCCCTTCCTCAACTCTGTTTAACCTTCCCGATAAGCTACCTATACTAGAAACTAGGTTCCTAGCCTCACCCTTCAATTACTAATGTCTTCAACGTTAGTATAGGATCGGCCTTCAACTGTAAGTATACTGCTGCCCTCATCAAGCGTTACAAGTCTTTCCGTCACCTAGCGAACACTATGTTTTATATCAACTATCTCTTCGCTTAACTCACAAAAGAAACAAACCGATCTCTTGGTAATCGCCATAGGACCGCCGTTGTAATCTTTAAAATCAGTATACCACCGATTAACCCCACACCTAGCACACGACGCTTTCTGCGACGGCATCGCGCAAGTTAAGGTAGTTAACGTTTATAACTGTCACAAGTTTAACTTAAATTAAGCCGGCGCGCTATGAAAACTTCTAAATCGCTAAAAGCCACTAATATTCCGTTACTTAACTATAACAATATGAATATAAACGCAAGTATATAAAATTCAGAACTTTCCAACAGTAAATTTATCAGCAATATCCAAAAGTAGAAACAATATCAGAGAGCCCAGGGAATGCGTCCGCTCAGTTTCGGGTAATCTGCACCAAATTTAGTATACACATTGAAGGAGAACTAGGAAAGGTTTTAGTAACACACCCGCCCCCTCCCAAGTTGTGTTTCTGGTTTTTTGCTGCGCAGGGCACAGCGGGTATTCTAGTGTACAGTGTATATATATATATATATATATATATATATATATAGTGTGTATATGTACTGTATTGGCCCGAATATATGACTGCCTCAAATATAAGACGACCATCACTTTGTGGTAGGGTGCCAACAATTTTTTATTTTTAATTTAAAAAATACCTTATACTACTGTTGGCGGATAATCATCGATATATAAAATTTTTATTAATCATACTTAAAAAAAATTTGTAGAAAAAGTAAACAAAAATTTGTCAAACAAAATGTTTATTCCTAGACAATGATACAATGATGTTGTAACCTGGAAAACAAAGCACTCTGACAGACACGTTCAATCCTGGCGTCTTCGGTTACCGGATAGAGGTAACGAGTAAATATCATAAGTATTACTCATTACGACCTCGACTCTAATACTGTCCACAAATATAAGACATGTTTCATATTTTAAGGTCGTTATGTTGAATAAAAATCTCGTCTTATATTCGGGCCAATACGGTATATATACACGGTGTGTGTGTGTGTGTGTGTGTGTGTGTGTGTGTGTGTGAACGTTACCAAGCATCCCCTTGAATAATCTTCTCATACATTATTGGAACGATGCATCTATGCTTACCTTCCTCCTTTCAAATATTATTCCCTTTACTTCGTCAAGATAAAGCATTTATTTAATGAATATTTTAACGGAACGGTTCCGCTTTTTTATTTCGTATTCACTTTAAGCGCTGAATTGTCATCTCTCTTAATCTGAAATCGATATACTTTTCAAACTCTAACCAGCATATATATATATATATGTGTGTGTGTGTGTGTGTGTGTGTGTGTAAAAATGAACAATAAATAATTCATATATTCTTATATTCATTCATATAATTCTTATATTCATTCATATAATTCTTATATTCATTCGTATAATTCTTATACTCATTCGTATATTTATATAATCCATATATTCTTACATATAGAGTTCAAATTAGCATAACGCTGACGAAGTTCGGATAAAATTTTTTATTCGCTTTATATTTTATTTTTGCTGAATAACACCGGTCTGCATGAAAATCGATTTCTGTATTTTGAGTTGTGATTCTGCAGCAGTTCGCTGCGCTGAATTCAAAAATGCTACCAGTTTTTTTCTATCACCCACAGTTTTAAAGTTATTAGCAAAACAATTTTGGGGCGTTTTGTAATTTTTTACCTTTTTTATCTTTAATTAATTTCGTTTTTTCAAATTTTTCAGATAGATAATTCTAACATTACGTCTTTAAAATTTTAATAATGGCTTCTAGAGGATCCAGACATATTTTGTTATATTTGTGGTCGGTATGTTGTAAAACAAAGGACAAATGTAACGACCTTCATTAAGAGAGCTTATCATGCTTATTTTGGAATTAAATTAGGAGATCAAGACAAAAGCTGGGCTCCACACAAGGTTTGTCTTACGTAAGGAATTGGAGCGAAGGTAAAAAGAAAAGTTTGCCATTTGGGATCCCTATGGAATGGCGCGAGCCTAGAAACCATACCGACGACTGCTACTTCTGTTCTTGCAATGTTAAAGGTTATAATGCAAAGAATAAAGAGAGCCTTCAATACCCAAGTCTTCCATCTGCAATAAGGCCGGTACCCCATGGTCCAGAAGTTCCTATTCCCCGCCCACCCGAGAGTCTGGACCAATACAATTCAGATTCTGATTCAGCTCCAAATCCAGACAATGATGATGTTTATGAACAGCCAACAGCTGACCGAGATCCTCCTAAACCATTAACCCAAGCCGAACTAAATGACTTAGTCAGGGATTTGAATCTGCCTAAGGACTCTGCAGAACTTTTGGGGTCTAGATTGCAGGAGAACAATTTATTGGCATCCGACACATACTTCGCTTGGTACAGAAATCGTGAGAAAGACATCGTGCTATTTTTCGAAGAAGATGGTCCCTTGGTATTTTGCAAGGTCATCACAGGATTAGTGTGCAAGCTAGGCATCGAATACCAAACCAGTGACTGGAGGTTGTTTATAGATTCCTCTAAAACCAGTCCAAAAGGAGTGTTACTGCACAACGGTAACAAATATGCATCAATCCCAGTGGCCCATTCTATTCATTTAAAGGAGACCTATGATAACATGAAACTGCTTCTGGAAAAAAATTCAGTATCAAAATCACAGATGGATATTGTGTGGGGATCTCAAAGTCCTTTGCATGTTACTTGGGCAGCAATCAGGATACACTAAGATGCCATGTTTCATCTGCGAATGGGATAGTCGAGCACGTGACCAGCACTGGAAGAGGAAAACTTGGCCTCCTAGAGAGAATCTTACCCCAGGATCAAAGAACATTTTACATGAACATCTAGTTGAACCAAATAAAATCCTCCTACCACCCTTGCACATTAAGTTAGGCTTGATGAAGCAGTATGTCAAAGCATTGAATAGAGAAGGTGAGTGTTTCAAGTACATTTGTTCAAAATATCCAAGATTAGCTATGAGAAAATAAAGGAAGCTGTTTTTATAGGTCCTCAGATTAGAAAGTTATTGACAGACGATCATTTCCTGAACACAATGACCAATAAAGAAAAGAAGCATGGCTTGGTTTCAAAGATGTTGTTGAAAACTTCTTGGGAAACTACAAAAGCCAAAATTATGAAAGACTGGTGGAAAATATGCTTAAAAAGTTTTGCGCCTTAGGCTGCAACATGAGCCTGAAAGTTCACTTCTTATTTTCGCATCTTGACCGTTTTCCCGAAAATCTCAGAGATGTCAGTGAGGAGCAAGGGGAACGATTTCACCAGGACATCAAAACCATGGAAAGAAGATATCAAGGAAGATGGCATACAAATATGATGGCGGATTACTGCTGGTGTCTGCAACGAGATCAGCCTAACGCACAGCATAAGAAAACATCAAAGAAGCACCGGTTTAGTCGTCATTAGTCAGATTTACCTTCGTAGTCTTAAGTCTTTGGAATAAGTCCTGAAATGTTTGCAAGTAAAGAAGGTAAATATATTTTGTTTCTTTCAGCTCTTTTTTTATTCTTTCATAAACAAGCAATATGCTTGTCCAAGAGCTAGGAGCTATTTAATTCTGCTTTAATTAGGTTTTACCCTATCACCTAAAGATTTCGTGCTACAAGGGGTGTTGTAATACCTCATCTGTCCCCAAATGTTAACCACCCATTGATGGGAGGGGAGAGAGTATTTTGCTGGGAACGGGACTGATGTTATATATATTTACCCTACATTATTATGTAAGCGTTACTGTAGTCTATAACAACAAAATTTATGGTTTAGCATGTGCAATCCAATGTTGGTCTCGATAAGATGGTTCACATTTGGGGATAAATGGGGTATTTATGACACACCCTGTAGTAAGTAAACCATACGTGATAGGGAAAAACTACCTATATTTTTGAGATCAGCACACTCAAATTATATAGAATCACCAACAAGTTTGTAAAAATCGATCGACAAGTTTTGAAATGTGTACTGGTGTAATTGGTGAATTATTTCTTTTTAAATTACTTAATCATTTTTTTTATAGATTTAGCTTAATAATGTAATCTTGTTAAACTCTGCAATGTTCGTTTTCTGTACACACTCTCTTCGTTGTAAAAGATGAAGTCATGTCTTGTTTAACGTTTAATTTTAAATCTTAAGCATTTAATTTTTGCTCATATGCATGTTTAATTGTAATTCATAATGAAATACATATTTCAATTTCCATTTTTAGTTAACTCGGCAGATCATGATAACATCAGATCTGTCAATATGCGGTTTAAAATAAAAATATGGCTTCATCTTCAAATATCTTGCTTATCTGTCTAGACATTGCTACAGCTAAAATATTTACCTTATCTTCAAGTATTTTGGAAAATAATGCAGCCTATTGAGAATAAAAAACAAAACAAGTCAACATTAAATAATAATGATGTCACCAAAATTCAGTACATAAAGCCGAACAATTTTTCAAATATTCATTCTGATTGTCTGATCTAACTTAGAGGCTGAGCATTACCTGTAACATTTTAGCAGTAAACTACAGTAAGAGAATATCTTTGTCTTCTCCCTCGAGCATTGCTCTCTTCAGAGAACTTAGTCTTAAATAGAGAAAAATAATATCCCGATACGTTACAAGAAGAATCGGGGAACCTCCAGAGAATTTAGTAAGCTCCACAGAATCCTCCGTTCCACTACAAAAAGAAATCTGAGAGTAGTATAAGAGAAACTTCTGCGATTCCCTATTCGGTACCAGATACTCCAGAGTAACAAATCCGTTGCTGCCACCGAACCAGAACCCCCGTCAACTTCGAACCGTCCAAGGCCATACGTAAACGGAGTGGTTAACATATATCGTTCACTGTGCTATAACGTTTTCATAAGACGCTCATATATATACCCGGGTGTCCCACAAAAAAGTTAACCGTACTTTGAATTAATATAACTCAAAAACTATTAGAGATTTTTGGGTCCTGCAAAAATGTTTTATTTAACAACTATTTATCTGTCGATTCTGGAAATTTCATTAAATTTCCTTTTACGAAGTTGATACATTAATGGTTTTAGTGGAGGCTATCAAAAATATGTTTGCGCAAGGAAGTAAAATAATGAAACTTCGAAGTTTAAAATTAACAAATTTATTTAAATCCATTAATAACAAAACACCTCTTCATATGGGTAATACAATTTATTTTTTAATTTTCTAAGCACCGTTTCCTTCCACATGTCCTCCATTTCTTTCCAAGCACAGTTGCGCCTTTGGTCGCATTGATTGCACAACTTTTTTGATCAACTGGTGATTTTCCTTAAGTAAATTGACTTCACGTGTGATACTATCTCTTAACTGGTTTATGTTTTCCGGTGGAATAGAATACACTTTACTCTTTAGATATCCCCATAAGAAATAATCGCACGGTGTTAAATCAGGGGATCTTGGGGCCATTCAATTGCATGATTTAGCGCGACAATGCGGTTGCCAAAATTTTCTCTCAGTTTTGTTCTTACAGCAAGCTGTCTATGAGCTGGTGCGCCGTCCTGAATCCACCAAAGTCTATTGAATTGATTGCCGTAAATCTGGAGGAGTTCTGGGATGATCCGTTCGTTGATCATGTTCAGGTAGGCAGCACCATTCAAGTTATTGTCGTAAAACAATGGGCCGACAAGATAGCCATTCCCGCATATTCCGATCCACAGAGACACTTTCTGCTGACAAATACGTGTGTCAAAGTTGAATGCTGGGGGGTTGTTCAGCGGCGCATATTGTCGAATATTATGGCTATTTACATTTCCATTCATGAAAAAGGCTGCCTCGTCAACAATCACAATGTTTTCCAAGAAACGAGCAGGTTTATGGAGAAGCCATTCGACAAATTGTCTACGACGAGGAAAATCAGTTTCAAGAAGCTGGTGTCTTACATGCATCTTATAGGGATGCCATTTTAAGTCATGTTTAACAATGCGGTTAAATGTTGACTTTGACAATTGTAACCCATTCTTTCTGACTGATACATTTGGATTTTGAAGAAGTGTCATCTGAACATTTTCGATATTTTCTGTTGTTCTTATGGTTTTCCTAGGACCCGAACGACCTTTATTTAGATTTAAGCATGTTCCTTCATGTTGGTATTTCCGAACATTTTTCCAAATAGCGGGCTTGCTTGGTGGGTGCCTACCTGGAAAACGTTGTTCAAATAAATCTTGTACTTGTTTAATACTGCCAGTCTTAATAAAGTTTGTGATTACAAATACGCGTTGCTCTTTTGTTAACTGCATGATAAAAAGGGTTCTTTTGAAGTAAACTTTTACATAGAAACGCTTTGATTTGCTTAATAAGCAATAATAACGAGACCATACCACAGCGTGTCCGAAAAACCACTGTGCAATGGCCTAGGCTTCGCTTGAAGAATCGCACAGTGACCTAGGCTACCTAGGCTCCCTATGCTTCGCTTCATTATTTTACTTCCTTGCGCAAACATATTTTTGATAGCCTCACTAAAACCATTAATGTATCAACTTCGTAAAAGGAAATTTAATGAAATTTCCAAATCGACAGATAAATAGTTGTTAAATAAAAACATTTTTGCAGGACCCAAAAATCTCTAATAGTTTTTGAGTTATATTAATTCAAAGTACGGTTAACTTTTTTGTGGGACACCCGGTATATATATATATATATTATATATATATATATATATATATATATATATATATATATACAGTATACTGGGTGTTTCAGGAGGAAAGGTCAATACTTCGGGAGGTGATAGTATCGGTCATTGTGAGAAAAAAAGTTCATATGAACATGTGTCTAATTCTGAATGGTTACGGAGATAGAGCTGTTTGAATCTACAAATACAAAAGCATTGTTAATGGTAATCAAGAAAGAGAAACCAATTACTGTTTCTAACATTTAATGTTTAAAATTTGGCATTTTGAATGGTATTAGTCACAACAGTCAGCTGCCGATTGGCTTATGTTACATGCTTACATTACAGCTTACATCGTTCAAGGTTATAGGGGAGGGAAGGGGGAGGAAGAGCTGCGCGCGCATCAGATTCAAACGGCTCTATCTCCGTAACTATTCAGAATTAGACACATATTCATATGAACTTTTTTTTCTCACAATGACCGATACTATCACCTCCCGAAGTATTGACCTTTCCTCCTAAAACACCCTGTATATACTGTATATATGTTGCACACAGACTGCATGGAACAAGGAACTCCTCTGGAAAAATTAAATCCACTATAGTTCGAATAAATAATAGTAAATGACAAATACTATAGTTTTTCTTTTTCATGATGTTAGCCCGACGTGGGCAACGGTCACTCGCAAAGAGGCCCCAAACTATAGCTTCCTTCACCAGCTCTCTGCTAAGCAGATATGATCCAGCTTTGGGAGTCGGGCTAACATCATGAAAAAGAAAAACTATAGTACTTGTCATTTACCATTACTTATTCGAACTATAGTACATTTAATTTTCCCAGAAGAGTTCCTTTTTCCATGCACGGTCTGTGTGGAACATAAAAGATCCCAGTGGACCATTCTGAGTTCAGTCCCATATATACCTTATCCTTATGTACCTTATGTTGTTTCGTGCGTTGGTGGAGGAGCGAGTTGCTTTCTTGCGCTCTCCACCGTACATAGCCAGGCACGCCCGGTTCATCTGGTACTGTCCTGAGCCAGGCATCCAGTCTTTTCTTGAAGACTTCAACTTTGACCCCCGTTACGTTTCTGAGGTCCTTAGGAAGCTGGTTGAAAAGTCTTGGTCCCCTGACAACCAAGCTATTTTCCTTCAGGGTTGATGAGGTCCCTTGTCGGGCCTTTAATTTGGGAACACTACACACATATATATAAAACTATACCACACGCACTTTACTCCAAAAGATAAAGGACGTCGTCGCGAATAATTTGATGTAAACATCAAACATATTCGTCCAATAGAAAATGTCAAAATGTTGTTCAGCTGAGTAAGGCGCTTATCCGCATGCTGTTGGACGGAGTTCTAAGGTACCCCAGCGTCACGCCTCTTGTCGGCAGGACGCAAAAACAAAATTTCAGCTATTTTACAATTTGTGTTGTTTGTGATAAAAAAATAAATATTGTAATTCTATGCATCGACTCAAACCACGCTTGTACAAAATTTTATACTCTTTTGTAAAATCGAGAAAAAGCAAGTCAGTTCATAAATTTACAAAAGTACCACAGCCGTAAAAATTTTGAGCTTCACATCCAAAGCCAGTGAAACCAAATTTGTGTAAGTGGTTCGTGAGCTTAAAGTAAATGTTAAATTCTCACTGGCTTAAAACTTCTGTTAAAAAGGTAGGATAAACGCTAATTTTGTGTAAAATTTGTGTTTAAAACAAAAAGGTATTGCTCACAAAAATCATGGACTAGTCTGAAAATGCGTCCTGCAATAAGGCAAATCTTTTTTGTTTGCATAATAATTAACTTTATAAAGAACAGGACAACAACAATACACACACAAAAAAAAAACATTTGGCGTTAAAAATAAAATAAAGTATTTAGCGCAGCTTTATAATATAAATAAATAAATAACTATATTATATATATATATATATATATATAATATATATTATATATATATGCACTAAATCACAAAATAACACGTGACCTTTTATAAGCAAACAACCACAGGGAAAAAGAAACACAAAGTCCGAGCGCTTTCGTGATATATTCACATTATCAAGGAGGAACAGAAAATTTTCCGTTCCTCCTTGATAATGTAATATATCACGAAAGCGCTCGGACTTTGTGTTTCCTTTTCCCTGTGGTTGTTTGCTTATATATATATATATATATATATATATATATCTATATATATATATATATATATTAGGAGGAAGAAGGGACCAAGGGCAAATGCCTTCTCTTCTTATTCCCATAGAATAAGAAGAGAGCCCAAATCAAGGTCCGTGGTTTTCGAGATGCCTAGACACTCTGCGTTTGAAAGATGGGAGGTCATAGACAGGAGGAAAGACAGATTGAGGAAGATTGTTCCAGAGTTGACCGGTTGAGTAGATGAAAGATTGAAAATACCGATTAACCCTTGCATTAGATAGTTGGACAGAAAAAGAATGAGAAAGTGTAGAAAGTCTGGTACTGCGTGCGGCCATGCCCACTTGCTTGTCTTTTAGCATCATGTTAATAAATGTTAATAACAAAAATTTGCTTATTAAACCTTATATAAACATGATACCAGTTTAGCAACATGGAAGGTGGGCCATGAGCTATTCGAATCAGCTCTAGTGGGCCATCGCTTTCAAAACGTTGGGAACCACTGAATTAAAGAGTTCAGAAGAGCAATGTCCGTTATGATAGCGATAGTAAAGAGAGAGTGAGGCAATGTTATGGCGAAGAGAGAGAGATTGAAGACAGTCAGTAAGAGGCAGGGAATTGGTGAGACGAAAAGCGTTTGATTCCACCAGGTCAAGTACGGCTGTATGGGATGAACTACCCCACACATGAGAAGCATACTCCATACGGGGGCGAACAAGACCCCTGTACAGAGACAGCAACTGAGTGGGGATGAAGGAACTGCGGAGGCGGTACAGCACACCTAACCTCTTAGAGGTTGTTTTAGAAAGAGAGTATATGTGATCTTTCCAAGAAAGATCACGAGGAAAGGAAACGCCAAGGGTGTTAAGAGAAGAGGAAGGATTGAGTTGTGTGTTGCTGAAGGTGAGGGTACAGTCGTGTGGAAGATTATGACGAGTAGACAGATGAAGGGACTGAATTTTTGAGGCATTGAAAGCCACAAGGTTTTCTCTGCCCCAATCAGATATGGCAGAAAGATCAAGGTGCTCCATAGCCGTACTACGCGAATCATGGAGAGACTGTTGAGAGGGACGCTTTGGGAAGGGGGTGGAGAAGTGAAGAGTGGAATCATCGTCATAGGAGTGAATATGACAGGAAGTGCGAATTAAAAGATCTTTAATAAATAAAAGGAAAAGAGTGGGTGACAGTACAGAACCCTCAGGAACACCAGTGTTAATAGTTTTAGGAGAAGAACAGTGGCCATCTACAAATGCAGCTATAGATCGGTCAGAAAGGAAATTAGAGATGAAGGCACAAATAGAAGGATAGAAATCGAAGGAGGGCAGTTTCGAAATTAAAGATTTGTGCCAGACTCTATCAGAAGCTTTTTATATGACTAGCGCAATAGCAAAAGTTTCACCGAAATCCCAAAAGGAGGGTGACCAAGAGTCAGAGAGATATGCAAGAAGATCGCCAGTAGAGTGTCCCTTGCTGAATCCATACTGACGATCTGAAAGAAGATTGTGAGAAGAAAGGTGTTTAAGAATCTTTCTATTGAGGATAGATTCAAAAACTTTGGAAAGGCAAGAAATCAAAGCAATTGGACGATAGTTGGAGAGTTGAGAGCGTTCACCCTTCTTTGAGACAGGCTGACTGAAAACGAACTTCCAGCAGGGAGGAAAAGTACCAGATGAGAGACAAAGACGAAAGAGTTTGCCTAGGCAGGGTGTCAGCACAGAAGCACAGTTCTTAAGAACAACAGGAGGAACACCATCAGGACCATACACCTCCCTACAGTTGAGCCCAAATAGGGCAGAAAAACATCTTTAGAAGAGGTTATAATTTCAGACATAATAAAGTCAGAGAGGGAGAAGCTGGAGGAACAGCACCGATTCGTCCAGGGTTGAATTGTAAGCTAAAGTTTGAGCGAAGAGTTCAGCTTTGTGAGAAGAGACTGCAACTGTGCCGTCGGAATGGAAAAGAGGAGGGAAAGAAGAGGAAGTAAAGTTGTTGAAGAGGTTCTTAGCTAGATGCCAGAAAGAGCGAGAAGAATTAGAATTGGATAGATTTTCGCATTTTTGTCGGATGAAGGAATTTTGGGGGAGTCGAAGAACAGATTTTGCACGATTCCGGGCAGAAATATAAGCTGAGTGAGAGTCAGGAGTTGGATGGCGACGGCACCTTCTGAAAGCCTCCTCTCTGTTGCGGATAGCATTTGAACAAGTAAAGTTAAACAAAGGATTTTATTGCATTAGTACTAGGCATAAAATATGGAATGTACGCCTCCATGCCCGAGAGAATCACCTCTGTGATGCGCTCAGCTCACCCAGAAGGGCCCCGACTACGGAAGCAGTAATCATTTCAGTGGAAATCACAGAAGTACTGCCCAAAGGCCGATTTGGAGCGATAGGAGAGGAAACAGAAATAAGATTGTGATCGGGGGCCCACGGATAGAAAAATTTCACAGAGTAAGAAGAAGGATGAGAGGTAAGAAATAAACCAGAATGTTGGGCCTATCTCCAAGGCCTACTCGGGATACGAGTAGGATGCGGTTCAACCTGCTCTAGGTCATTTAGGATAGAAAAGTTTTAAGCTAGTTCACCAGGGATGTTAGTGAAATGGGAGAAAGCCAAAGGTAGTGGTGAAACATTGAAATCACCTAAAATGAAGATTTTAGCAAAGAGCGCAGAAAGAATGTTTTCACTTTGGAAGTGAGGTAGTCAAAAATTTTGTTTGGATAGTCCGTAGAATTAGGAGAAAGGTAAACAGCGCAGATGTATTTATTTTAAGATTGGCGTGTAAGGGTATAGAATTCGGAAGATTCGAGTTCGGGAATACGAAAACAAGTTAGGCCATTGCGTACATATACGCAACATCCACCTTTGAGGTGAAATTGAGTATAGAGAAAGTAAGAGGGTACAGAAAAGGGGTTGCTGTCAGTCGTCCCAGACACCTGAGTTTCAGTGAGGAAAAGAAGATGAAGTTTAGAGAGGAGAGGTGGTGTTGAACAAATTGAAAATTTGAGTAAAGGCCACGAATGTTGCAAAAGTTTAAGAAAAGTGAATCAGACAGAGGTCCAGAACATCTCGAATGGGCAGTAGCATCTCCAGCCCCGCTGCCCGGGTCTACGTTCTCGGTGTCGGCAGGGGCAGGGGGGGAGCCACAAGTGGGGCATTTGTGGTCTCCTCCCCAGGGGACTCCGAGGCTCATGAAGTTGATGCCATTTTTTTTAAATTTTGAAAAGATTATGTAGTGTGTAAGATGCACATGTATGTAGTGAGGAACAGGGAGAGAAGTGTGTGTTTGAGAGTATGCTGGACTGCTCACAGGATAGATGAGACACGGAAAAAGGTCAGCTAAGGAGGACAGTGACAAGAGAAACGGGAGTTCCAGCACTCCCTATCTTCTGTCTAACGCCCCACCCCCCGGAGTACTTTCCTGGTCGATATATATATATATATATATATATAATATATATATATATATATATTATATATATATACTGAAACCAATACGAAAGAGTATATATACAAAACTCTCCCACTGTATCCTAATGTCTCATGGCCAAGTGAGTAACGTAGTCGCTCGCAAACTTCGAATCTTCAGTGGCATTGGTTCGACTCTTACCGAGGTCAGGTCAATTTATTTCTTATGTATTTAATCTTAAAACTTAAGTTGCTGTTAGCATTTTGTTCCTGATTAACATAAAGTTGATATGCATGTAATTGCACTCAGTTAATGGAAACAAACTGAAATGGTATTTACTTGACATTTCCTCCATAGATGGCGCCATACACTTCGATTAAATTATTTTGAAGGAAACATTTCGCTGAAAAATATTTCATCAAACATCGAAGTTTGATGAAAATACTGTTATCACTTGAGGCCACTTGTTCGATGAAAGATCTTCCCAAATCTTGATGAAAATTCTAGTCTTAATGTAAATTTTTAAAGCTGCCACTAAATATTCTTTGTTTTTCTAACTTTTAATTTTTAACACCAAATGTTTTTTGTGTTATTCTTGTCCTGTTCTTTTTAAAGTTTATTATTATATACACAAAAGAAGTTTGCCGTTTTGCAGGACACTCAGATAATACAGTATATAAGAATAAGAAGGAAGATCAACGCACACGTCAACATTATGAAGATTTAATATCAGACGTTTCGGAAGTTAAAACCACTTTAACCATTTTACAAAATGAAACAGACCTGAGAATTATGGCGTCCTTATATATCTATAATAATAATGTTGTTGTTGTTGTTTAGCCGATCAGCCCACCCTGATCGAGCAAGCCGGCGGCACGCAGGTAACCGATCGCCTTCTCAGGAGTGGACCAGAGTTTCAGCGCACTAGTGATGTTGTGTTGTGTTCGTTGTTGTGCTAGAGCGGTACAGTCTGTCATAATGTGTTCAATTGTTTGCGGTGTGTCCTGGCACAGGTGGCAGGTGTCGTCTGTGGAGTTGTCTAGTCTGTGTTTATATGTGTAAGTTGGGGTGATGTCCACATCGGAATCGTGCTAAATTAACTCGATCCGATCTGCTCAGGCTGATCTCTGATCTGTTAATGGGTGGTGGCTTCGTACCTAGGACCGCATTCGGACCGAGTCGTGTCAGTGCTTTGTGGGTTAGGTGTGTGTGTGTCTTCTGGACTGTGTGATGTCTGTGGGGCGTGGTATGGAATGGAGTATTTGGTTATAATGTCTCTCTGGTGTTACCTTAATGGTGCGAGGTGTCGGTGCATGATTGTACATGTAGTGGCAAGGGTGTTGTGGGTTAGTTGTAGCTGCTGCCATGAATTGTGTTCCCTTCATGTCTAAATGTTCCCTAACTTTCAGTATTTTTGTTTCTGTGTGCAGGTGTTATATTGGTGTTGTTTGAGTGCATCCTGTAATGATACGAAGTGCGTTGTTTTGTATTGTCTGTAAGGTGTTTATGTGTGTGTTTGAGATAATGGGTGCCCAGCATGGGCTAGCATAGTCCATAACTGAGCGAATATGTTGTTTGTATATGAGTGATGTTATTTCCTGCTGGTGTCCAAAGTTTGTCCCTGTAAGTGCCCTAAGCTTGTTAAGTCTTGAAGTACATTTGTTTTTAATGTCCTGAATGTGGTTTGCAAAAGATAATGATGTGCTGTATGTGACCCCAAGTATTTTGGTCCTGTGAGTGTGTGGAATGTTGGTGTTGTTTAGTGTAAGCTGTTGGGTTATCTGGTGCTCTTTTGTATTGCTTGTAAGCAAGGTGATGGTTGATTTTGTGGGCGCTACTTTGAGTCTATTGTGTGTGAGCCAGTCTTGTATACTGTTTATGTATGTTTGTAGGTTATTTGTAGCCGTGTCGATGTTGTTGTGGGTGGATGTTAGAGTGATATCATCTGCATATGATGATAAGGTAAGCTTGTTATTTATGGGTGTTGGAATGTCATGCATGTATAAGTTGAAGAGTGTTGGTGAGAGAACAGAGCCTTGAGGGACCCCGTTCGGAAAAAGCTTTATTTGGATGACTTGCCATTAAATGTGACATGTGAGTATCTTCCTGAAACATAGTTGCTCAACCATCTTTTAGTGTTATTGTGCATGTTTGTGTTGAGTATTTTGTTTATGAGAGGGAAGCGTGGGATAGCATCAAATGCTTTAATAATGTCTATTGTTGCTAATAGTGTACGTTGAGCTGGTCGTCTGGAGTTGATGCCATCCATGATGTGCTGCGTGATGTTAGTGAGTAATGTCGTGGTTGAGTGGTGAGGTCTGAATCCATGTTGAGTAGGCGATAGTGGTATGTGTCGGTTGGTGATTTGTGAGATATTTGATTTGTTGATATTTGTGAGAGCTAGTATTCCCTGTGGGCCCAAGTGTTTAAGGTGTATGTTAGATGTGTTGTCTGGTCCAGTAGCCTTCGAATTCTTAATGTTTTTGATGATCTTGGTGGTCTGGTCTGTATTGAAGGGTGTAATGGTCGTGTCGAGTCTGTAGGTTTTCTTGTGTCTGGCTGTTTGTCTGTCTGCGTGTTTCTGGTTGTTGTCTCTGTTTAAGTGACTTATCTTTGCGTAGTGATTAACTAGAATGTTAGCCTGTTGTGTATATGTTGGGATATTATTTTGGCTGCGACAGATAGCCGCTTGTGAGGTGTGAATGCCGCTGTTAGGGTAGGTAATACTGTTTATAGTCTTGTATAGCCTGGATGTATCTGTGGAGTGGTTTAGTGGTGTCATGAATTCCCTAAATGTTTCTGTTTGTTTTTCTTTGAGTTTGTTGTTTATTTCTGTGTTGAGCTGTTGTATCTGCTGTTTTATGGTTTCTGTGTGTGGTGTTTGTGTGTTATGTTTGAGGTTGTTACGTTGCCTTATGAGGTGGGCTATTTCTCTAGTGTAATTTGGGTTGTATTTCCTAATGTTGCCCTCGGGTATGTATTTGTTTGCATTATTGATGATCTGATTAAATGTCTTGAGTGTTGTATTGATGTTTATGATGGGTGTGCTGTTTAATGTGTTGAATTGTTCCTCAGTCTGTATTTTGAACTGTTCCCAAACAGCTTTCTTGTCATTTCTGTAAGTATGCCTAAGGCTGTTGGGGCAGAGTGTAGAACGTGTTGTAATGATGATGGGCAGGTGGTCTGATGAGAGTTGTTTTTCTGTTCTCCAGTTTGTATGTGTTGCTAGTGAGGGGGAACAGAACATTATATCTGGGGAGGAGTTTGAGTATCCTGCTTGATGTGTATCCTGTTCTTATGTGTTCTTGAGTATCCTGTTCTTATGTATTGTTAAGAATGAAGAGGCTGTTTAGTTGTGTGGCTATGTTGGCGCCTCTGGTGTTGCTTTAGTTGTGCAGGTACCAACTAGTGTCTTTAGCGTTGAAGTCTCCTCCAAAGATGACATTAGTGAGAGAGGCCAGATTGTGTAACTGTGGATTGTAATTGGCTGGCACCTGAGGTGAACTATCTGGTGGGATGTAAATGTTGGTTAGTGTGGTGTTGTGTTTTGCGCATGTTTTAATGTTAATATAATAATAATAATAAAAGGACGTGTGTGTGTGTGTGTGTGTGTGTGTGTGTGTGTGTGTGTGTTCCAGCCATAACTCCAAAATGGAAGCAGTTACAAACATGAAACTTCACATACACATATTGATTAGGTCCCCAGGTTGTGCACCTGGGTGTTAATAAATTAAATAATTATAATTACTGGTCCCGAAGACCCCAGCACCGCTATCAAACTACAGAAAGAACGCAGCCGTGAAAATCTTGAGCTTCATATTGTGTCAAGATTTCTGAATCTTAAGCTTTTCATGACTATAGTTTTACTGACCGAATAATTGAACCCCCAATTACTGTCAGTTCAATTATTTGGTCAATAAAACTATAGAAAAGAACACAATCATGAAAATCTTGAGCTTCACATCGCCGCCCGTAATAATAATCT
>JAJOZX010003531.1:277500-385000 GCA_023014485.1 Bathynomus jamesi | reverse complement strand
GTACGCCCTTGACGATTGGTTAGGTTAAGTCGTGATATTTTCGTTAAAGCTAACGAAAATATCACGACTTAACCTAACCAATCGTCAAGGGCGTACAATTAACCTAACCGGGCATTCAATTAACCTACCCGGGCATTCAATTAATCTAATCGGGCATTCAGTTGACCTAACCGGGTATTTAATTAACCTAATCGAGCACTCAGTTGACCTAACCGGCATTCAATTAACCTAACCGGGCATTCAGTTTACCTAACCGGACATATATATAGATAGATATATAGCGTTCAACAGCTACCCCGGCAACGCCGGGTCGCTCCGCTAGTAAATAAATAAAAGCCGATGTTAAATGACTATAGTTCTGCGCGTACAAATTAAACATATCACTGATGATGGAAGTTTGACTTCCGAAATGTCTGATATTAAATCTCCATAAAGTTGACGTGTCGTTGATCATCCTTTTTTATTTTTAAGTACCAATTTCCTAAAAACACCCTTTTTCCTACAATTTTATATATACTGTGTGTATATATACAGTGTATATATATATATATATATATATATATATATATATATATATATATCATCTAATATACTATTGAGCTAAAATGTGTCTGTGTGTGTGTCCGCTTTTTTAGGAACCGTGCACAGCCTAAACGGCACATCGGAAAATTCTGCAACCACCACCAACTGATAGCCCATGAGCTGACGATGTGCTCTGTCAAGTTTCCCTGTCCTAGGTCACCGGTTACTGGGTCCGAAGGCCCCAGCACCGCGATAAAACTACAGAAAAGAACGCAGCCGTGAAAATCTTGAGTTTCACATTTATACTGTGATATATATACTGCTACGCGCCCTCCGGCGGATAGCAGTATAATGGAGAGGGGGTGGGGTAATTGGGGAAGTGGGGGTGGGGGTAATGGGGAGAGGGGGTGGGGGTAATGGCGTAATGGCTTTTTTACTTTTGTGTGGGGGGTAATGGGGGAGTGGAGGTAGGAGGGTAATGGAGTCGAGGGGTGGGGGTAATGGCGTTTTTTAAAATTTTGTAGCTTAGCCACTTCTTCCTATGAGGGCTTCATATAATATAATTTTAAATCTCCAACCAATAAAAAAATGAAGTAGCCACTTCTTCCTATGAAGGCCTCATATAATATAATAAAAAAAATACATGAAAAAGTGAAAAAAAATGTCTTTTTCTCTTTACATTTGTGATTGATTGGATAGCCCGAAAGGACTCACAATTTAATTGGGGTAATTGGGGGAGTGGGGTGGAGGTAATGGGGAGATGGGTGGGGTAATGGGGGAATAGGGGTGGGGGAGAGGGGGGGGGTAATGGGGGTAATGGCGTTTTTTACTTTTGTTTGTGGGGGGGGGGGAGGGTAATTGGGGGAGTGGGGGTAATGAGGAGAGGGGTGGGGGTAATGGCGTTTTTTACTTTTGTGTGTGGGGTAATGAGGGAGGTGGGGTGGGGTAATGGAGGAGAGGGGTGGGGGTAATGGGGGTAATGGCGTATATAGCAGTATATGTTACAGTGCTACCCGCCCGGAGTGCTACCCACCTGGAGGGCCAAGTTGTACAACGGTACCGCTTGTATCATATATATGCTATGTTTCTAACAAAATGGAGAGTGAATTATTAAGATGTTTATTGCGCAACTTTTATCCTCAAATAATTTTCAAATTTATTTTTGTAAATTACAGGTCAATTGGATAATGCTTTTAACTCGTGATCTGTGCTCTCTTTTATGTAGGAAGGAGGGGCCAAGGGCGAGCGCTCGCAAAAATAACCCACCCATACGAGGAGGAGGAGAGAGCCGAAGTCAAGGACCTTCAAAACGATGCCTTTTAATTTGGAAAGTTTGCGTGGTGTGTAAGATGCATGTACTGTATGTGCAGTGGGGAATAGAGGGATAAGTATGTATTTGGGAGCATGATGGACTGCTCACAGGGTAGATGAGACACGAAGAGAGCTCAGCCAAGATGGACAGTGAGTGACGGGAGAAACGGGAGTTCCAGCACTCCCTGTCTCCTACCTAACGTCTTTCCCAGAGTACCTCCCTGATCGATTGATATTTACAATCTCCTCCTCCTATGTATGTCCTGACTCCAATGCAGGATATGTTAGCTGCTCTTGGCTCCAATTTAAAATTCGCGTCCATGAGTATTTAGGTTTGAGTTATCGTCTTTTCATTCTCTCTCCCGCCCTTCAAATTCAAATATCAGAGCTCGTGCGGTAAACAATAACCTCCGTCTTTCTGAGTTTCAAATTACTGAACGTTGTTATAGTACAAATGACCTGAAAATACTCAAATCTCTGTATATTTGTGAATTGAAACCATTTTTAAATGACTACCAGACATGTATGGAACTATAGATAGTAAGTTGAATTTTTATACATTGCTTTTTAGATTTTAAGTATTGCAATTATTTATTGTATCAGGTCATCCCATAAGTAATGTCGTTTTTTAGATCGGAATTTGAAGGACAAAAAAAACTGAACTGAAACTTTTTAATCTAGTATATATTTTCCATCGGAATCAATGACACTCTGCCAACGTCCTACAAGCTTTTCAATGCCATGTTTATAAAATTCAGGCGGTTTTGAGGCAAAAAACGTACAAAGACTGGTGTGCCGGTCATCTAAAGAAGTATAGTTTCTCGTCAAGATAGTTTTGCAGACTCCTGAAGAGATGATAATCTGAAGGCGCAAGGTCTGGAGAATATGGAGGCTGTGGAAGTTTTTCCTACCCAAGCTCCTCAATTTTTGCAGAAGTGATCCGAGCGGTATGAGGACGTGCGTTGTCGTGGTGGAACACGATTCCTTTCCGATTAACCAAAGAAGGTCTCTTTTCTTTTAGTGCAGTGTTCAATCGATCCAGTTGTTGACAGTAGACTTGAGCGGTGATTGTTTGGTTGTGTGGTAAGGTTTCAAAGTGTATTACACCACCTTTATCCCACCAAACACTAAGCAACACCTTCCGAGGGTGAAGATTTGGTTTTGGCTGTGGTGTCGCTGGTTCTCCGGCACAAACCCACTGTCGACGGCGCTTAGCATTCTGGTACAGTATCCACTTTTCATCACCAGTCACTAAATGGTGCAAAAACGGATCTTGGAGTTCACGGGAATGAAGAGCTGTGCTAATGTTTACCCGCACCCTCAGATTGTCGACCGACAATTCATGTGACACCCATTTTCCTAACTTAGGCACTTTCCCGAGTTGTTGCAAATGTCGATGGATGGTGGACGGGGATGAATTGAGTTTCTGGGCCAATTCTTCGACAGTTGTTGAACAGTCTTCTTCAAGTGCGGCTAACAGCAGGTCATCATCAAACTCAGCAGGGCGTCCAGAGCGTGCTGCATCTGTCAAACAGCAGTCACCATTCCTAAACTTTTGAAACCATCTTTGACATTTCCTCACATGCAGAATATCGTTGCCATAAACGTCCTGAATGTTTCGCGTTGCTTCAGTAGCACTATTCCCTTTTTTGAACTCGTAAAACATTATATGCCTGATATGCTTTTCTGATACCTCCATGTTTATGAGGGGTTCACATAAAGCAAAACACACGTCTTCACTGGTCAAGGTCTGTAAAGTATGTAGCGAAACACGATAGATCTCCTCTTAGATATAACCGGAAAATTTATGCTTAAACCGAGTAGGACTAGTTTAAACTTAATCTATCGTAAAAAACGACATTACTTATGGGATGACCTGATAATTGTAACCTTTCATTGCGTAATATTGTAAATATTCATCCGCATTGTAACTTTTTCCAGTTCTGATTATTGATTTTTAAATTTTAAACCCAATTTTAATGTAGGTAAACATTGTTTTCTTAGCACTGAAGATGGAGGGAGTACTTCCGAAACGTTTGTGTGGGAGGGCAAGTGCGTTATTAAAACCTTCAATGGTTCTCCCTCAATGTTTAATTATATCTTAATGTTATATCCTAATCTTATCTTCCACACGACTATCCCTTTACCTTAAACAATACGCAACTAAATCCTTCCTCTTCTCTTAACGTTCCTGATGTTTCCATTTCTCGGGATCTTTCCTGCAAAGATCACATACACTCTCTTTCTAAAACAGCTTCTAAGAGGTTACGTGTGTTGTACCGGCTCCGCAGTTTCTTCAACCCCATTCAGTTGTTGTTTCTATACAGGGGTCTTACCCGCCCCTGTATGGAGTATGTTTCTCATGTGTGGGGTGGTTTAACCCACGCAGCTAGACTTCACTAGGTGGAATAAAACGCTTTTCGTCTCATTAATTCCCCGCCTCTTACTGACTGTCTTCAGTCCCTCTCTCTTCGCAGCAATGTTACCTCACTCTCTCTTTACTATCGCTATTATAACGGACACTGCTCTTTTGAACTCTCTAACTGCGTGCCTCCTCCTTTAAGCAGAGCACGCAGTACCACACTTTGGACACATTCCCATTCTTTGTCTGTCCAACTGTCTAACGCAAGGGTTAATCGGTATTCTCAATATTTTCATCTACTTAACCGGTGAACTCTGGAACAACCTTCCTCAATCCATCTTTCCCCATGTCTATGACCAGTCTTTCAAACGCAGCGTGTCCAGGCACCTCTATAACCTTGGATCCTGATTTTGGCTCTCTTCTTCCTGTATGGGTGGGGCGTTTCTGCGGGCATTCACCTTGCCCTCCTTCCTGCATATATATATATATATATATATATGATGAATAAAACCACGAAGGAAAGGAAACACAAAATGGTGCTCAAGCGCTTTCGTCTAATGACATCCTCAGGAACACTGAAGTACATAAAAAGGTTAAGCCTATATATAGGTTACAGAAAGAAAAAAAGAAAAATAAATAACATACATACACACACACACATATATATATATATATATATACATACATATCTATATATACAAATACATACATACATACATACATACATATATATACAATAAACAGAGAAGTAAAAATAATAAAAAATTAAAAATTAAAAATTAAAACCTTAAAGGATTACCAGTGAGGCGTACAGATTTGTAAGGAAAAATATCGATTTTTAGCACAAGATCAAATGGATTATAAAAATACAAATTTATACTGGAACTCTGCCGGGTTTTAACACAATGCTGCCTATGGTCAGGTTTCGATATATATAAAAAAAAAAAATAAAAAAAAAAAAAATGCAAATTAAAAGTTAATCGATTTTTAGCACAAGATCAAATGGATTATAAAAATACAAATTTATACTGTCTGTCCGGGTTTTAACACATGCTGCCTATGGTCAGGTTTCGATATATATAAAAAAAATAAAATAAAATGCAAATTAAAAGTTAATAAAGTAGAAGACAAGTTTACCAAAGATTTAATGTTTTACACTTCTTATCTAAATCTGTTTAAAGGAATTCAACATAACAGGATCGAGTTGAAAAAGACCTTTGCTTATGTTGAAGTTATTTGAAAGTTGGATAATGGCAGACTCAAGAATATTTCTATTAACAATGTTGCTTGAATGGAATAAAACTGAAGCATTATTCCAATCAATACAGTGGGCTAACTCTGACAAATGGACAAAAAGGGCACTGGACAACTGTCCTGTTCTAACGGAATATTGATGCTGTTTTATACGTGTGTGCAAATCCTTTCCCGTCTGACCTATGTAAAAGGAATCACATTGTTTACAACCAATTTTATAGATAATGCCTGAATTATTGGTAGGGCTATTTTTTACTATGATATTTTTCACAATATTGTTATATGAAAATACTACATTAATATCCAAAAGTTTAAGTACATTAGCAATGCCTAAAAAGCCCGGGAAAAATGGAAGTACTAAAATATTTTTTGACAAAGTACGAGTGTTAATATTGACACGATAGAAAGTTCGTTTTGCCTTGTTGAGACAAGATTCCATAAACGCAGATGGATAACACAAATCACTTCCAATACCGTTGATTTTTTCCAATTCGGCATCGATGTATTCCGGACTGGCGATCCTAAGGGCGCGGAGAAACATTGATGAAAATATGGCCTTCTTAGTGGGGGTATCATGTCCCGAGTAAAAGTGTACGTAGGACAAATTGTTTGTCGTTTTCCGATAGATACTAAACTTAAAACCTGGGCTTTCCCTATGTACACGCACATCCAAAAATGGGATTGAATTGTCTTGCTCAACTTCTAAAGTAAACTTAATGGAGGGGACTTGATCATTTAACTGAAGGAGGAAGCTATCCAGGTCACGATTCATGGGCCAGATACACAAAATATCGTCGACGTACCGCAACCAAGGGATGCCAACCCCCAGGATTCTCGGAATATAGGTAATTTCGAAAAACTCCATATAAATATTGGAGAGGAGGGGCGATAAGGGGTTGCCCATAGCCATCCCAAAAACTTGTTGATAATACTCGTTATTGAAAGTGAATTTACAGTCTTTGATGCAAAGCTTAATGAGTTCCAAAACAATGTGTGAAGGTAGTGGCAGGTCATACTTATGTAATTCTTGGGAGAGAAAGTCAAGCATATCGTCAATCGGCACTTTTGTAAACAATGAACAAACATCAAAACTAATCAATTTATCGTTAGTTTCAGTACGTGCATTATTCAATTTTTCCGTAAGATCCATGGAATTTTTTACATGTGAATCAGAGATAGTTCCGAGAATGGGGGACAAGACTTTGACAAGCCATTTGGAGAGTTTATAAGTAATAGAGCCCACCGAGCTAATAATAGGGCGCATAGGGTTACCAGGTTTGTGGGTTTTAATAAGACCGTAAAGGTAGGGCAGAGCAGGTGAAGTGGACATGAAAAGCGGAATTAAGTTCTTATGATCTTTGAGAAGGCGTTTCAAGCCACTATTAAATGATTTGATGACGTCATCCTGCGGGTTCTTCCTAAGTTTGGTGTATGTGGCGGGGTCCTGGAGAAGCTCGTTCATCTTTCCGATGTAGTCCACTTTGTCCATAATAACTATGGTGTTAGCCTTGTCTGCTTTAGTAATATGGAGCTCCCCATCTTTTTTTAATTGTGAGAGGCTATTGCGAAAACGTTTAGGAAAGTTATCTTCGTAATTACCATTCGCCGCACTATAAACGAGGCCTTTAACTATGTTAAACAAATACTGAGGGAGATTACACTGTTTTTCAAAACACGCGAGACTGTAACAAATTTGTAAAGCCGAAGGTTTTTTAACAATAAAAAAGGACATACCATATCCAAGGGCACTTTTTGCATCGTCACTAATGTTTTTCGAAGAAAGGTTCAAAACACACTTTGAGCTTGCTTTTTTACTCCACTGACTATCTCGAATGAGACTTTTAATTTTTCGATCCAAAATGTTACGAAGTGAAGTAGTTCTCCGACGCAACTCGTTGTAAATTTCATCAAACAAAGGTTGGATCCACGGTTGGGGAATAACGGTTACAAAATTATGTTTGGCGATGTTTAAATTTTTGAAGGCGGACCACTCATTTTGTCTGGTGACTTCAATATGTTTCTTTAAAATTAATCTGCTGAAGTTGTTGAACGGATGGTCGTCAATTTGTCTGAGGCGAATCGGAAGCAGGGATTTGGGAAGAACTTGCTCCTCCAGACACTTAGTAAGAAACTTCCGTCGGATACGAATTGCATGCCCCTTCATTAATGTAGAAGAAAACACGGACACAAACGGAGACAAGAGAGGGAACAGCAAGCCGAAGGAACGCGTGGTGAGCATTATATGAAAATTATTTCACGAAGGTAACACGTGAAAAATATTTATGATGAATAAAACCACGAAGGAAAGGAAACACAAAATGGTGCTCAAGCGCTTTCGTCTAATGACATCCTCAGGAACACTGAAGTACATAAAAAGGTTAAGCCTATATATAGGTTACAGAAAGAAAAAAAGAAAAAATAAATAACATACATACACACACACACACATATATATATATATATATATATATACATACATATCTATATATACAAATACATACATACATACATACATATATATACAATAAACAGAGAAGTAAAAATATAAAAATAAAAAATTAAAAATTAAAACCTTAAAGGATTACCAGTGAGGCGTACAGATTTGTAAGGAAAAATATCGATTTTTAGCACAAGATCAAATGGATTATAAAAATACAAATTTATACTGGAACTCTGCCGGGTTTTAACACAATGCTGCCTATGGTCAGGTTTCGATATATATAAAAAAAAAAAAAAAAAAAAAAAATTAAAAGTTAATCGATTTTTAGCACAAGATCAAATGGATTATAAAAATACAAATTTATACTGTCCCGGGTTTTAACACATGCTGCCTATGGTCAGGTTTCGATATATATAAAAAAATAAAATAAAATGCAAATTAAAAGTTAATAAAGTAGAAGACAAGTTTACCAAAGATTTAATGTTTTACACTTCTTATCTAAATCTGTTTTAAAGGAATTCAACATAACAGGATCGAGTTGAAAAAGACCTTTGCTTATGTTGAAGTTATTTGAAAGTTGGATAATGGCAGACTCAAGAATATTTCTATTAACAATGTTGCTTGAATGGAATAAAACTGAAGCATTATTCCAATCAATACAGTGGGCTAACTCTGACAAATGGACAAAAAGGGCACTGGACAACTGTCCTGTTCTAACGGAATATTGATGCTGTTTTATACGTGTGTGCAAATCCTTTCCCGTCTGACCTATGTAAAAGGAATCACATTGTTTACAACCAATTTTATAGATAATGCCTGAATTATTGGTAGGGCTATTTTTTACTATGATATTTTTCACAATATTGTTATATGAAAATACTACATTAATATCCAAAAGTTTAAGTACATTAGCAATGCCTAAAAAGCCACTACCTTCACACATTGTTTTGGAACTCATTAAGCTTTGCATCAAAGACTGTAAATTCACTTTCAATAACGAGTATTATCAACAAGTTTTTGGGATGGCTATGGGCAACCCCTTATCGCCCCTCCTCTCCAATATTTATATGGAGTTTTTCGAAATTACCTATATTCCGAGAATCCTGGGGGTTGGCATCCCTTGGTTGCGGTACGTCGACGATATTTTGTGTATCTGGCCCATGAATCGTGACCTGGATAGCTTCCTCCTTCAGTTAAATGATCAAGTCCCCTCCATTAAGTTTACTTTAGAAGTTGAGCAAGACAATTCAATCCCATTTTTGGATGTGCGTGTACATAGGGAAAGCCCAGGTTTTAAGTTTAGTATCTATCGGAAAACGACAAACAATTTGTCCTACGTACACTTTTACTCGGGACATGATACCCCCACTAAGAAGGCCATATTTTCATCAATGTTTCTCCGCGCCCTTAGGATCGCCAGTCCGGAATACATCGATGCCGAATTGGAAAAAATCAACGGTATTGGAAGTGATTTGTGTTATCCATCTGCGTTTATGGAATCTTGTCTCAACAAGGCAAAACGAACTTTCTATCGTGTCAATATTAACACTCGTACTTTGTCAAAAAATATTTTAGTACTTCCATTTTTCCCGGGCTTTTTAGGCATTGCTAATGTACTTAAACTTTTGGATATTAATGTAGTATTTTCATATAACAATATTGTGAAAAATATCATAGTAAAAAATAGCCCTACCAATAATTCAGGCATTATCTACAAAATTGGTTGTAAACAATGTGATTCCTTTTACATAGGTCAGACGGGAAAGGATTTGCACATACGTATAAAACAGCATCAATATTCCGTTAGAACAGGACAGTTGTCCAGTGCCCTTTTTGTCCATTTGTCAGAGTTAGCCCACTGTATTGATTGGAATAATGCTTCAGTTTTATTCCATTCAAGCAACATTGTTAATAGAAATATTCTTGAGTCTGCCATTATCCAACTTTCAAATAACTTCAACATAAGCAAAGGTCTTTTTCAACTCGATCCTGTTATGTTGAATTCCTTTAAAACAGATATAGATAAGAAGTGTAAAACATTAAATCTTTGGTAAACTTGTTTTCTACTTTATTAACTTTTAATTTGCATTTAATTTTTTTATTATTTTTTATATATATCGAAACCTGACCATAGGCAGCATTGTGTTAAAACCCGGACAGTATAAATTTGTATTTTTATAATCCATTTGATCTTGTGCTAAAAATCGATTAACTTTTAATTTGCATTTTTTTTTTTTTTTTTTTTTTTTTTTTTTTTTATATCGAAACCTGACCATAGGCAGCATTGTGTTAAAACCCGGCAGAGTTCCAGTATAAATTTGTATTTTTATAATCCATTTGATCTTGTGCTAAAAATCGATATTTTTCCTTACAAAATCTGTACGCCTCACTGGTAATCTTTTAAGGTTTTAATTTTTAATTTTTTTATAATTTTTTATTATTTTTACTTCTCTGTTTTTGTATATATATGTATGTATGTATGTGTGTATGTATTTGTATATATAGATATGTATGTATATATATATATATATGTATGTGTGTGTGTGTGTGTATGTATGTTATTTATTTTTTCTTTTTTTCTTTCTGTAACCTATATACAGGGTGAGTCAAAAGTAGCGCCCGATTTCTGTTTTTTCGGCTGTCAGATTGTGCATCGATCACGAGGGAGGGCACTTTGAAAATTGCAAGTAAAACAGCTTGGTACAGTTCCGTAATAATTTTCCCCCTAATAAATGGTTAGATAAACATGTCATTCATTTATTTCTACCTTCTTGTACACTGTAATACAAATGGCAAAAAACAATCAACTGACAGAAATCGGGCGCTACTTCTGACTCACCCTGTATAGGCTTAACCTTTTTATGTACTTCAGTGTTCCTGAGGATGTCATTAGACGAAAGCGCTTGAGCACCATTTTGTGTTTCCTTTCCTTCGTGGTTTTATTCATCATAAATATTTTTCACGTGTTACCTTCGTGAAATAATTTTCATATATATATATATATATATATATATATATATATATATATATATATCTATAATAATGTATGTATCATATATGAGAGAGAGAGAGAGAGAGTTAAAAATATCTTTGTACAAATCATTTTCGTATGTGCGAAAAAACATAGTTTTGTTTGTTCCATTATTTATCGAAAGGAAATATTTCCTATCCATTAGAATATGAAAACGATTGTTCGACTGAAAGGATATTATGCACTGGGTGTTCATAAAAGAATCGTACAAGCTAAGTTTTACGATTATTACGATTCTTTTGTGAATACCTTGTTTTTTTATGGAATAAGAGGGGCCAGGGGTGAATGCCCGCAAAAACGCCCCCCCCCATAGAAGAAAAAGAGGGCCAAAATCAAGGCCCAGGGTTTTCGAGATGCCTGGACACTCTGCGTATGAAAGATTAGAGGTCAAATACAAGGGGAAAGATGGATTGAGGAAGACTATTCCAGAGTTCACCGGTTGAGTAGATGAAAGATTGAGAATACCGATTAACCATGCGTTAGATAGTTGGACAGAAAAGGAATGAAAATGTATCGAAAGTCTGGTACTGCGTGCTCTCCTTAAATGAGGAGACATGCAGTTAAAGATTTCAGAAGAGCAGTGTTCGTTATAATAGCGATACTAAAGAGAGAGTGAGGCAACATTACGGCGAAGAGAAAGAGATTGAAGACAGTCAGTAAGAGGTGGGGAATTGATGAGACGAAAAGCCTTTGATTCCTCCCAGTTAAGTAGAGCACATGAGAATCGGACTCCATACAGGGGCGGGTAAGACCCCTGTACAGAGATAGCAACTGAGTGGGGATGAAGAAACTACAGAGGTGGTACAGCACACCAAACCTCTTAGACGCTGTTTTAGAAAGAGAGTATATGTGATCTTTCCAAGAAAGCTCACGAGAAAAAGAAATACCAAGAATGTTAAGAGAAGAGGAAGGATTGAGATGTGTATTCTTTAAGGTAAGGGGATAGTCGTGTGGAAGATTGTGACGAGTAGACAGATGAAGGAACCGTGTTTCTGAGGCTTTGAAAACCACATGTTTTTCAGTGATCCAATCAGAGATAGTAGAAACATTATAGGTCAGGTGCGCAATAGCCGTGGAGGACTGAATCAGTGGCATAGGAGTGGATAGGAGAGGAAGTGTGACTTAAAAGATCATTCATAAGTAAAAGAAAGAGAGTGCTTAACAGGACAGAACCCTCAGGAACACCACTATTAATAGCTTTCGGTGAAGAACAGTGGCCATCTACAACTGCAGCTATAGGTCAGCAGAAAGGAAGTCAGAGATAAAGGCACAGATAGAAGGATAGAAGCCGAAGGAGGTCAGTTTGCAAATTTAGGATTTGTGCCAAACTCTCTCAAAAGCCTTCGATATGGCTCGCGCAATAGCAAATGTTTCACTGAAATTTTGAAATGAGGATGACCAAGAGTCAGAGAGATATGCAAGAAGATCGCCAGTAGAGTGTCCCTTGCGAAACCCATAGTGACGATCTGAAAGAAGATTGTGAGAAGAAAGTTTTCAAGAATCTTCCTATTAAGGATATGTCCAAAACTTTAGAAAGCAAGAAATATTGGCAATTGAACGATAGTTGGAAGGTTGAGAGCGGTCACCCTTCTTTGGGACAGGCTGAATGAAAGCGAACTTTCAGCAGGAAAGAAAAGTACCGGAATAAAGACAGACGAAAAAGTTTGCTGTGCAGAAGCACAATTCTTGAGAATAAGAGGGATACCACCAGGACCATACGCCTTCCTAGAGTTGAGCCCAGATAAGGCACGAAAAAATTTTTTTTGGAAGAGACTAATTTCAGACATAATTAAGTCAGATGGGGGATGAGATGGAGGAACAGAACCGGAAGTGAAAGTTTGAGCGAAGAGTTTAGCTTCATCAGGAAAAGAGACGGCAAATGAGCCGTCAGAATGAGAAAAAAGGAGGGAAAGAAGAAGACGAAGTAAAGTTGTAGGAGAGGGTTCTTGTAGGTACCAGAGAGAGCGAGAAGAATTAGAATTGGATAAGTTTTCACATTTTTGTCTGATGAAGGAATATTTGGTGAATCAAATAACAGATTTTGCATGATTTCGGGCAGAAATATAAGCTGAGTGAGAGTCAGGAGTTTGGTGGCGATGGTACCTTCTGAAAGCCTGCTCTTTTTTGCGGTAGCATTCGAACAAGCAAAGTTTTTCCCATAATCAAGGGTTTTTCGCATAAGAAGTAGGAAAAAATATGCCGAGAGAATCACCTTCGTGATGCACTCAGCGCACTCGGAGGGTCGCCGGTCACGGAAGCAGTAATTATAACATAGGAAATCAAAGAAGTACTGCCCAAGGGCCTCCCAACGGGCAACACCAAAGTGCTAAAGGTGCTTCTTGGAGGATCCAAAGGTCGAACTGGAGCGATAGGAAGAAACAGATATAAGATTGTGGTCGAAGGAGCCCAACGGAGAAAAGAGTTTATCAGACTAATAAGGATGATGATTGGTGATAAATAATTCCAGAATGTTTGTCCTATCTCCAAGGTGATCGGAGATATGAATAGGGTGCTGTACAATCTGCTCTAGGTTATTCAGGATAGAGAAGCTGTAAGCTAGTTGACCAGGGATGTCAGTGAAATGAGACGAAAGCCAAAGGTGGTGGTGAACATTGAAATCTCGTGAAATGGAGATTTCAGCGAAAGAAGAGTGGGATAGAGTGGGTTCCACTTTGGAAGTTGGGTAGTCAAAGAGCTTTAGATAGAGAGTAGAATTATTAGAAATGTAGACAGCGCAGATGTACCTATTTAGTTTGAGAGTGGCAAGTAAGCCGTAGCCAGAGGGTGTAGAATTTGAAGGATTCAAGTTCGGGAATACGAAAGCAAGTTAGGTCATTGCGTACATACTGTATACCCAACAACCACCTTTGGAATGAAACTGAGTATAGAGAAAGGAGGGTAAAGAAAAGGGATTGATGGCAGTCGTATCAGACACCCAAGTTTCAGTGAGGAAGAGCAGCTGAGGGTTAGAGAAGGTGAGATGGCGTTCAACAGTTGGGATTTCGAGGAAAGGCCACGAATGTTGAAGAAGTTTATGAAAACAAGTCAGACAGAGGTCCAGGACATCTCGAGTGGGTGGTAGCAGAACCAGCCCCGCAGCTCAAGCCTGCGTTCCTGGTACCGGCAGCGGGGAGCCAGAAGTGGAGACATTTATGGTCCCCTACCCAGGGGACTCCGAGGCTCTTAAAAACGATGCTTTCTTTTTTAATTTTGAAAAGATTGTGTTGTGTGTAAGATGTATGCACAGTATATGTACTGTAGTGAGGAATAGAGGGAGAAGTGTGTTTTTGAGAGCATGCTGAACTGCTTGCAGGGTAGATGAGACACGGAAAAGCTCAGCTGAGGAGGAGAGTGACAGGAGAAACAGGCGTTCTAGCACCCACTGTCTCCTGCCTAACGCCCCCTCCTCCTGGAGTACTTCCCTAGTCTAATGGTGTCCATAATCTCCTCACTATATATATATATATATATATATATATAATATCCATCTTTTATGACATGCGAAGATTTTGAGTGCCGAAAAGTTGAGGGCACTGCACAGTGCACATCCATACAGTCATTCAGTACCCATCTAGTTGATTTGACCAAGATCAAATTTGTAAAGTCACTCTAGACTTGTAAAATATGAAACCTGAAAGATATAATTCGAATAAAATTTCAGATCACTTGATAGTATATATATATATACACCTTTCCTTTCAACCTTTCAGATGCTCCGTTCAATGATTCCTCGTTTTGCGTAGGTCAAACTTGTTGCCCTTCTTCTTGAGTTGGTGTGGTGAAGGAGAGTTGGTTGTTTGCGCTCTGCACTTTACATAGCCAGGTACTCCCAGCTCATCTGGAATTGTTCTGAGCCATGCGTCTAGACTTCTTTTGAACATATCCACCGCTACACCACTCGTGTTCCTTTGTGCCTTGGGCTCCTGGTTGAACAATCTTGTTTCTCTCACAACAAAACTATTTTCCTTCAGGATTGAGGATGTTCCCTGTCTAGCCTCTAATTTGGAAACACGACACACTTCCTTTCCTACTTTCTACTGTTATTTGAGTGGTTATAGGGTTCAAAGTAAGATTAGGGACTCGTTCCTCCATTATTTTCCAAGTGTACTTCTCTCTTCTTCTTTCCAGTGAATATAAATTAAATCACGTAACCTTTCCCAGTAATTTAGTTCTTTGCATCCGTTGACCTTGGCTGTGAAACTTCTCTGAATCTCTTTCAGTTGACTAATTTCTTCTTTTTATATGGGGATGTTAAGACCTAGCAATACTCCAACTTGAGTATGATCAGTGTTTTCAATAGAGGAATCATTATATTCCTATCCCTTTCTTTATAGGTTCTCAATATCTGTCCAGTTATTCTTTTTGCTCTATTGACTGCTATCTTATTTTGTGTTTCAAATTTCCCGTCATCATTCATTACAACTCCTAAATCTATCATTTGCTTTAGAATTTCTCTGAATTTTCTCTCCATTTGGGGTATATTGTGGTATTTCATAGATTTTAGGTCGTCCCTTCTTTCATACTTTAATGGTTGAAATTTCGCAGTGTTAAATTTCATATTACTGCCTTCAGACCTGTTGTAGATTCTGTTCATGTCTGTTTGTAAAGATCCTATATCCTCTGGGTTTCTTATTTTTCTACTAATTTTTGTGTCACCGGCAAAGGATATTACTGTAATGTCTCTGGTAACTTCCTCAGCTGCAGTATATCAGTTAGCATGATTATGAAGAGTAATGGAGCTAATACTGTTCCTTGTGGTACTGAGCTAAGGACCTCTGACTCTGATGAGTATATTCCTTGAACTGTAATGACTTGCTGCCGCTCACTAAGGAAATTATATACCCATTTTTGTACTTTTTCTGTTATTCACATATACCTTGGTTAAACCTTGGTTTTTACTTTCGCCCGAATTGTTCATTCTGACGAAGGTCAAGTTCTCACTCCACCTTAGACCTACAGTTTAACGTGGAATCTGAACCACGCCCTACCCGCAGCCCAATGTCTTAACCACTAGGGTACTCAGGGTACCCATTTATCTACCACCCTCTTTCTTTACTGTGTGGAAGGATAAACAGCTTGGTTTTGCTGCGCGCCGCCTGCCGTCACCGGGTCTCGATCCCAGGGCCGATGAATTCGTAATCAGCGACGCTAACCACTACACCACCGAGGCGCATCTATAGGTCAGTTTGTGTGCTATGATTCCATGGTCACACCTGAATGCCTTGATAAAGTCTGTGCATATCACATCATAGTTTTCATTGTTTTCGAGTGCAGCAGTAATGTTGTTATAGTGTTTCATTGGTTGTGAAAGGCATGATCTTCCTGGCCGGAATCAATGTTGGTTATCATTTAATTTTTTCCGAGTTTCCAAAAAGTCAAATTTCTTCTCTAACTATTCCTTCAAATATTTTGGTGAGACGAGATGTAAGTGACACTGGCCTATAGTTTTTAGCCTCAGATCGATCTCTTCTTTTACAGTATATATTGAAACTATGCTTGCTATCTTCCGGATGCTCGGTATTTTCCTCGTGTCTAGTGATCGTTTCCATATCCAATATAAGGGCTTAGCGACTTCATTCTTGCAGTTTTTGATTTGTGTGACATTCCATTTGTCCAGGCCTGCTGCCGAGTGTTATTTTTAGTTTCCCATAGCTTGTGCGATATCATCTCTTGTGAAGTCAAAGTCCGCTATACTCAGAGATGGGCAAGATACTTGGAAATTGTATCTGAGATACAGATACAAGATACCCAACAAAAATGTATCTGAGATACAGATACAATATACTCGAAAAAACTGTATCTTCAAGATACAGATACAAGTTACAGATACAAGATACATTTTTAAGATACAAGATACTTTTCAAAGAATAATTATTTGAGTTTAGTTTCACCTGGTGAGCCATGAGCGCACGAGTTGTCTCATTCAATTGTTTATTATTATATTTTCTGGATATAAATAAATGCCAAATCAATGGTACTTCATATCTCAGTATTCATATAGTGATATAACTAAAAGGAAAGCCCAAAGTAAATATGTATAAATAATCCTGAAAATTTTTAGGTATGGAAAAATAAAATAAACCACACTTTTTCAATTTATGTATTTCAAATAAATTGTTAATACAGGTATGCTCAGTTACCTACTCACGAAGAAAAATAAAGTTTTCCTCATAATAAATATATTTGCAGGAATAAGCAAATATATGTATAATTCCTGATTTTTAATCATGTTAAAACATGTTAAAACCGCGGGATACAAGATGAAACCTGAGTACGTCTGTGCCGAGACTGCGCGCAGCGCAACGTAGTATTCATGTACAAACATGTAACAGCAATCGCCGCCTGCTTCAACGTGCGTCAGATATGATCATATTTCATGAATAGTTATTAGCGCCTCTATTTAAAAAGTATCTTATGAAAGTATCTTTGAAAGTGTATCCCGGGATACAAGCTACATGACAAAATGTATCTTAGATACTTCTCAAGATCCTCCAAAAATAAAGTATCTAAGATACGTATCTCAGATACGTATCTTGTATCTTAAGATACAAGATACTGCCCATCTCTGGCTATACTTTCCCCTTGTAATTTTCCTTCAAAGAGCACCTTTCCATCGCATATTAGTTTATCAGTTTTGGGAATATTGAAAGATGATTCATTCTGAGCTCTTAATATTTCTGATACTTCTTTTAGATCATCGGTTAAAACATTGTTTTCATTTCTTCAAAAGTCTGATAGCGTCATTTTCTTCTTCCCATGTATGGTTCTCAATTAGACCCTCTATAACGCAATCTATACTCTCCAGTTTATCACTTAAATTTTTTATGATGCTGTTGTCTTTGCAGTTTCTTAGTTTTAATCTCACTCTTTTTCTCTTTCGGAACATTGACATCTTTTGTCTCTCGAACCTGCCTCTCTTTCCTGTTTGTTATATTTTGGGGGACATATCTTTCCACAATTTTTAGCGTCTTCTCTTCTTGGGTTGTTAGAATCTCTTCCTTTGTCTTGTCCTTAAAGTTGGTTCTCCAGTCTATTGCTTCCATTCTGAATGCATTACCTTCCCAATTTATATTACGGGACAGTCCCGCATTTGATCCAAAAATCCTGCGTCAAAATCTCGCGTTCAAAATGTCCCGCAAAAAATAATTTTTAAGCAAATTTTTTAGGGATGAATTGATTTAGAATTTCAATATTATGTATAATAATTTCAATTTATTCACGATGTTTAATTGTTAAATATTATTGTAATAAAATTTTTCTAATTTTGTTTGTTGTAACCGTTGAAGAAATCTAGTTTCAATTTGAAAAAAAATTTGGTCTTTAAAAAAAACCTCAGAAAATTTTTTGTCCCGCATGGGCATTTAAAAAATCTCGCAACCATACAGAATAATATTTAGGGTTGGGGTGTGTAAAGCTTTCATCCATTTCCTGACCTCTCTAATGGTATCTGAGAATTTTGTAGTTGAAGTGTTCTGGGGCCTATATATTACAATTCGTACCATGTTTAATTTTTCAACCTTTGCTGTTACTAATTCTACGTAGTTGGTTGAAGTACTCATAGTCATTTCTGCCTTATATTTTTCGTGTGTAAAAATAGCAAATCCTCCTTTTCGTCTTACTGTTCTGTCCGCTAGAAGTATGTTATAGTTGTCAATTTGTATTTCTTTTTCGTCGGTACAAAACTCGGTTTTCACAGTTCTTCTGGCAGTCCTTCAGATGTAAAGTCTGCTCTTGTTTCTTGCACTAGTCCTTTCAGGTATATGACCTTGTCCAGGGAATGGTTTGGTTGTAGGCCCTGTATGTTGGCTAGGATTATTTTTATTTTATTTTTTTAAATTTTTTCTTTATGTAGTTCAGATTCGTTATTCCTTGGTAGTGCATATTTCGCTGTCTTGTGATCCTCCAAGAATTTTCCCTTCTTTATCTGTTTCGATACATGTCCCGATATCGTATGTAATTTCTTTCTGCATTTATTCTGTACGGCTCTTGGATCCTCGGATTCTACGTTTTCAGTTTTTATCGTCTTTTAATCATTATCTTCGTTTGGTAGTTTTACCACATCACAGATTGTACTTGTTTCTTCTATTTCTTCTGCATAGTGTCTTCTTTTCGTGTTATTTTTCATCTGTTTTTCTCTCATCCACACCGTTTTCTTTGGGACATTCTGGTCATCTTTTCTTCACAGTATTCTCTCCTTCCCTATCGCATTCATATTTGTATTTTCCATTTCTTAAATACCGCAAACGAGTTTACAATCTCCGTACATAAGTCACACCGAAATTTAATGCCCGTAATTTGTTTCGTGTTCAATACAAGGTATATTTTCCTATTGTCCCCATTCATACGGTTAAAGTCGTGCAATTTTTTACAAAACTTAACCTGATTGCTTCGTTTGCAGTTGTTGCTAGGATACATAAGTTGCAAATTAGATGAGAATTTGCACTCATGGTCATATTATTTATTACCGTAATTGCTCAAAACACACACACACACACACACACACACACACACACACACACACACACAATTGTTTTCCTTTCTTTTCGTTTGGATGGGAGTCAGTCAAGGTTTGGTTTTATGACCTTTTTCCTGATGTGTTCAAACTTTTCTCAGATGACTGCCGTATTTCGATTGAATGTATATTTTAACTTGTGATAATTTGTGTAAACTATATTGCACTTTTTTACATTCAGAAAATTTCACTTTATAATTTATATGCACGGATTTACTGATACTTTATACACTTTCGGGTGCAGATAGAATAAATCGCTGAGGAGTTATTTCCTTCCTATTTTCATGTTAATGCAGAGAGAGAAACAAAGCGTCCATTCTCCACGAGGTATAAACAAACTATATATTGTGTATATACAGTATACAGTATATCGTTAAAGTTACGTTCGCTCCTATTCGGTGCTATCTTTTGTATCACTTTCCTCCTTCACGGAAAATAGTTACTGCTTTGTTGTAGATGTTTTGGGGGTTTAATTTGGGTTAGGCTACGTTAGGTTAGGTTAGGTTAACCTAACCAAACCTAAAATAAAATAAAAAACTAGGTGTGTATAAACATGAGGTAGCATGAAGAACTAGTAATCTGATTTCGATTTTTTAATTAAAACACAAATGCGAGTGAAATTTGAAAAAATAATCATTATAAGGGGTTCCAAAAAACCTTAGCCCTCCCCGATTTGCAGCTTATATGTTTACTTATATCGAAATAGTTTTTAGTGATTATAAAAAGATATCAAATTCTTTATTTATTGCAGGTATTAAATTACTCTAGCTGATAAAGTGATAATATAATGGCTTCTCAATTAATTGGTGATTCGGAGAGGCAACGTGTGATAGATCGCATACGAGCAATAACATTTCGGGAAGCTCGTGATGCTGGAGCCACCTTTATAACACGTTCATGGGTTGCCAAAAAGTTGCGAAGAAGTGAAGACTTCGTCAGAAGAAATTGGAATGAAACTTTGGATGAATGTGAAATGGATACAACCAAATCTGGGCGCCAAATTTGCCACTCTCTCAGGAAACAAAGGACATCATTGAAAGCGGTACGCGTAAGCGGAAAAACAGCTGTGCTAAACTTTCTAGAGAGATCGAAGTGTTGAGAGGAAAGATCGTTAGTGGTGAGATCATTCGACTGTACCGTCATAGGCAAGGTTTAAAGCCTTGGCATGAACTTCCGAAGCCAAGAAAAACTCAACTTAACCTCGATGACAGAATGTGGTTTGTCCATTATCTTGAAGATTGGAATGTGGATGATTTCATGCATTTAGCTGTCTCCGATGAATTTTTTGTTTACGTAACACGTCGGCCTAACTACCAAAATGATCGAGTGTGGGCCACAACACCAGATGAAATCGATGACAATGAACATTATCGCGAATTATTAAAAAGTCCAGACTGTGTTGGTGTGTTTGTTTTGTTCACTGCAAAGAAGCTCATGTGGGTGCTGAAGCCAAATGGTCAGAGTTGGGATGGACAGTATTTTCGTGATATTATTCTATCCCAGCATGTCATTCCTTTTCTAAGAAACCCAAACAATGTTATGGATGTCGATCAGGTCACACTTCTGCACGATAAGGCCCCCTGCTTTAAGGCAGCCACTCAACAGTTGTTGCGGAACCATGAGATCGATTTCTTTGGAAATGAAGAATGGCCAGGAAATTCTCCTGACCTGAACGTCTGTGAACACATTGGATCAGTTATAAAGGACAAAATTGAATGTCTCTTGTTTCAAGAACCTGCAGCAAATCGATTTTCGAAGGATACAATGACGCAACACATTGAAACTGTTTTAGCAAATTTGCGTAACGATCAAGATCTATTCACGTCACTTTTGGCAAACTACCCAAAGCGAATTCAGGCTGTCTTGGAAGCCAATGGCGGGAACACCAAGTTTTAATTGTTTCTCATTAAATGCAGGATTAAATTCTCTTCTGTAAGGTATGTTTAGTTTTACTGTACCTCTAATGGTTTAGGCCATGGGCGGGGGGGCTAAGTTTATTGGAGCCCCGTATCCGGTAAAAAACCGCATTCTCTAAAATTTTTAATGGAACCTCTCCCGACCTTAACGCAAATGTAAGTGATTAAAAATTTGAAAAAATAAGACACATGTAAGAGCTAATGTAACTTTAATGATCACTGACGAAAATGTAGGAAGAATTTGGCGATTTAGGAAATATATATATATATATATATAGATAGATCGATAGACAGATAGATAGATAGATGGATAGATATAGTGACGCTCATAAGTATTTGTACAGAGAAATATTTCAGTTACCGTATATTCGTCTTTCCATGCATAGAATAGTTAGGAAAAGTTTACCGTTCGTTTGGAAAATATCAGCAAATAAAAAAATTAGTTCAACACCAACATACATATAATGTAAAACATTAAAGAATTTGAAGAAACAACGCACGAAACAACATAAGGTTTATAAGGTAAGGTACATTTACAGTATTTACAAAATTATTTAATACTTTGTGTGTCCACCTGAGGCTTGAAGAATTTAAAATTTTAATCAGTAGTTGGCTGTTTGTTAGTGAGAGACTGTTTGCAATTCTGAATTATAGCATTTTCTCTGTAAATCTTCGTGGAAAACGGATGACTGTACAAGCTATTTATAAACAGTGGGATCGTCGTGGTAAAGTTCTGTCTACAGAGTACAGACCCCGAAGAGATCTGTTATTGCTCACACGAGTCTAGAAAGAGTTATAGGAAGATAGGAGGAGAACATTGAATTCCATTTACGACGGTTGCTTTAGTTATAAAGAAATGGAAGGGCTTTGGAACAATCAAAACTCTACCAAGGTGTGAATGACCTCGTAAAATTTCGGAGCGTACATTTGGACGTATTGAAAGAATGGCTGCTGCGAATCTACGAGAAACTGCACGTGATATTTACCAAACATTAAGACTATCTAAGGTCGATGTCCATCCCTCTATTGTATGTCGTACACTGAGAAAGAATGGGATGCATGGAAGAGTTGCAGCTCGTGTAAAGTATGCCAAGCATCATCAAACCAAATTGAATTACGAGACCAAATTGAATTATTCAGGAACAACGAGCAACAGTATGTTTGGCAAAAATCAGATACTGCATTCGAGGGAAAAAAAGCATCCTTCCTACTGTTAAACTTGGTGGTAGTTTGCTTCTTTGGGGATGAATGAATGAATGAATTGCAACAAATTTCTTTAGAATAATGAGGAAAAGTTTCTTTTGAGAGATGTCGATACCTTGTAGAAAAATATCCGAAACGAATCATTGAAGTTATTCAAGCAAAAGGTGGACACACAAAGTGCAAAATAATTTTGCAAGTAAATGTACGAAAACTTTTGCACTTTAAATTTTTATTTTCCTTAAATTTTTTGATGTTTTACATTGTACGTTGGAATTGGACTAATTTTTTTATTTGTTAAGTCTTTCCAGACGAATGTTAAACTTTTTATAGCTATTCTTTGCATGGTAGAAAAGATAAAGACGTATAAAACTAAAATATTTCTCTGTACAAATACTGTAGTAATGCCTAGTTAAGAATATTAATAATGATATTTCTTAAAGATTATAATGTTTTTTAATAAATGTTCAAATTACGATAAATTATTGTTTGTTTCGATTGAAATCGTATTTAATGAGAATGTTTTGGGTTGTTTATTGAAATTATAATGATTTGTAATAAATTTAATAAAGGGCACCGAGAGAAATGGCTGTAATGAACATTGCTAATATAGCAGTTTTATAAGTATTTCGAATTAAACTTTTAATATAGTTTTTATATAGTCGTTTTGGAAAGGTAAATTTAAGATGTCTGTTGTAACTTCTCAGAGATTGTAACGGTTTTTATATTTTTTTGTGGGTGTTTCGGTTGGGAATGGGGGAATTGGGGGAAGAAGTGGGGGAAAACCCTCTACAAGGGTGCCATAAGATCCTACATCCGGAGAGTTGAATTCTAGAGGTTGTTCAGACAGGATCACAGGTTTTTGGGGCTCTCAAAATTTTAAGTATAGCTTGTCAGTTTAATGTAAATCGAAAATTACCAAATTCTCTCTCTCTCGGTGCTGTTTTATGTATTAACTTTCGACCTCGCCCTAACCGCCTGTAAGTGTAAATTAATTTAGTATTTTAATAAAAACTAAAATAAGCATACCGGTGCGTTCTTTCGAAAATCCTTAAGGTTGTGTCGGTGGAAAAGTCGACTGTAGCTGGACAGATACTTAATTACCTGTTGCATTCTTAATATATCGGCTAAATATATATATATATATATATATATATATATATATATAATATATATATATATATATATATATATATATATATATATATATCGGGTGGCCCCAAAAAAACACCTTGAGATTTGAGCATCAATAACTTTAAAAATATGCAGTTCACACTTCCAAAATTTATAGAACTTTTACCTCAATCTATTAGTAATCCATCATAAAAATTTCAGTCTTCTACATAAAATATTTTTTCCACAGCTGAGGGAAAAATAAGGTATGGTGAAAAAAACAAATATCATAAACTGAAAACATTTTGTTATTCACATCTTATCAACGAATATGATCAATTTGTCCGCCGTCCTGCTTACAAACTAATCTTAACCTTTTCTTCCACGACATGATACATTTTCTGATTTCTTATAATGTTATTTTGTCCCAACATTCAAGTTTTTTTTCTTTCATTGCATTTCTGTAAACTTTTCTGTTTGGCTTTCGTAAATCTTCTTTGCTAGAGCGTTCCATATGCAATAATCCATGTGATTGCAATCAGGTGATTGCGGGGGCCAGTCGTTTTTTCCAATGACGTTGACTCACTAGCGTAGCTATAGGGGGGTGGAGGGGGCGGTCCGCCCCTGGCGGCACTTTTGGTCTACTGCAATGAAAAAAAAAGGGGTTTTTTTTATGTCGGGACAGTAGAAGGATACAAGACGCCAGACACGATTTTATTTTCCCACGAAAACACTGCTTACTTCGTTAATTTCCGACAATGGTAAGGATTGTGTTCCCTTGAAGATGGCCTTATTGACCATCATACCTATTTAAGCGCTTAGTTGTGCTTAATTAATAATATCATTGGTATAAATGCATTTATTTCAGTAAAAAGGGAAATAACCCATAAAGTTCTGTAAATACGTTATAATCTATAAATATACGTTTAATATTTATAAATAATCAGTATCAAAACTAATATGCTGGTATTAGTTGTAAAGTATAATCTTGGTAACTCGGTTCCAAATATTGTAATACTGCTGCGGATTTTTATTACAATTGCTGTTAGTGTTGCTAGCTGTGAGAGGAGTTTTTCTAAACTAAAACTGATAAAGAATTACCTAAGATCTACTATGAGCACCTTGCGGTTGAGAAATCTTGCCACACTGTCTATAGAACAACAATTGACAGACGAAATAGACTTCGACAATGTCATCGAAGATTTTGCTAACAGAAAAGCAAGAAAAATAACTGTGTAGAATGTTGTAGTTAATTTTTCACTTCAGAAGTAAACATGTCCTAATATTTTTCACGGGTTTTTTTCTATACGTCGTTTTCACTTTTTGTTTAAGTATGTTTGTTATGTGTATTGTGTTGTGTTTCAGGGGGGCGGCACAAACTCTAGCTACGCCACTGCGTTGACTACATTCTGTTGTAGATAATCCTGTGTGAACTTGCTAGTATGAGCTGTAGCACCATCTTGTTGGAGTATGAAATCGTTTCCATTATACAGACGCCGACAATCAGAAAAAAAGATTCTCCTCTAAGAGATTTACATATAGGGTGTCCATAAATGATTACCCTGATTAAAGCATGCTATGACTTTTAAATAAACAATCGTATTCAAACACAGTTTTAATCATAAATAGATAAACATACAAAGTTTTGATATATAGTTAATGAACTTAATAAGCTTCCACATGTGCACTCCTAGTGGCACGTAAAATGTCTAAACGGTATTCACACTCACGCCACACATTTTCCAACATTTGTGGGTTAACTGTTGCAATTGCATCCGTAATGCGTTCTCGCAATGTCCTAATATCTGGAACAACTGTTGCATAAACCAAATCTTTAACATGACCCCAGAGAAAGGAATCCAGCGGGGTATAATGTCTGGTGATCTTGGGGGCCAGGGATTGGCACGTCCCTGCCAATCCATCGATTTGGAAATGTTGCGTCGAGAGTTTCACGAACAACATGCGCCCAATGAGGGGGTGCCCCATCTTGTTGGAAGATGACAGTTGGCTGCCTGTCCTGCAGCTGGGGGATGGCGTAATTGGTAAGCATATCCATTATCCAGGTACACAGTTGCGGAAACAGTGTTCTCAGCGAAGAAGAAAGGACCAATTATCTGGTCATGCATTAGTTCACACCAGACATTGATCTTCGGACTGCCCCGAATATGCTCCCTTACGGCACGTTGGTTTTCCGATCCCCAAATACGCACATTGTGTCTGTTGACTCTACCACTGAACAGCTACTACAGCGCTCCTAGCGGCGAATGCGGTAGACGAAACACACCAGCACAGAAACTCCATGCGTGTACGAGATCACCTGTAAAAAGAAAACGGATGTAAGATTCGTCATTAAAACATGAGAGCATTCTTTTTTCAGGGTAAGCACTTACCACGTCGGGCTTGCATCATGAAAAAGAAAAACTATGGTATTTGCCATTTACCATTACTTATTCGGACTATAGTGGATTTAATTATCCCAGAAGAGTTCCTTGTTCCATGCACGGTCTGTGTGTATCATATATATATATATGTAAAGGATGTACCGAATATTTGGTATTTGGTATTCAGTCGAGTAGTTTTTATGTGTTTTTAATCGAATACCGAATATTTGGTAGGGTAAATAACGTGATTTTGGAAATGGAACTTGAAATGTATTTTTTTATTTGAAAGAATAATTACAAACAAATCCAACTTGATACAGTGACACTAATAAGTAATAATCTTAAAAACAAGTGAACAGTCAGTAATAATAATTATCGCAAAAACAAAACCTAATAATTGAAATTTAAGGCAAGTAGATTATCTTGTAGAAAAATTAGTCTTTCAGCAGTATCAGGAACTAAACGATTACGTGTGTCGGTAATTGCATTTTTCGCAGAACTGAACAGCTGTGTATTTCGTACGCTTGTGGTGGCGTAGTAAGATATTTGCGAGAAAGTATTAACAGTTTAGGGAATCTTTCGCCATTATGGCGCCACTAATCAAGAGGGTTCGTGTAGCATCTGACTCGTAGCTCCTTTGAATAGATGACTAATTCTTTTTTGACAACTTTGCTGGCTACTTTTGATAAGTGGATGCACATTCGGCTTGTTTTTCGAAGGTTCTTCATCTTCTCGTGAAACAAAAACAGTTGCTTCATCGCCATGAGTTATATTACGCGTAGGAGAAGCATTAGGTAATGCAGACATAGTGATTATCTCTGTTAAATCGTTTTTCATAATACGAATACCTGGATTATCATTTAGTTACGCAAAAATACCACGAGACCTATTACACAGGGAAACAGCATGGAAAGACAAGAAGAATCAGAGGAAAAGTCATTCGTTAATTTTTCACATGGGCTAAGAAGCTTTACAACACGCTGAATTAGAGTTCACTGATGGTTATTAAAGGTTGGTATGTCATAGTTTGAGGCGTATGCAACAACTGCAGTTTTTCGTTGAAGAAGTCGTTGTAGCATATCGAATGTAGAGTTCCATCGGGTCATAACGTCTCTTATAAGTTTGTTTTCGGGTAAATTATGCTGCTTCGATTTCCTTAAGTCTGTCACAGGATAGAGATGAATGATTAAAATGCGAACAGATTCGGCGCATAATTGCACATATATCTGAAACAGACTTGTTGCTAAGAAGGGCTTCATTAACTGCAAGTGCTGAAGTATGATTCGCACAAGCAACAGAAGTCATTTTGAGAACGTGAACAGCTTTAGTAATATTATGGCCAATGTCGTGCACGACTGCATGCACATGATCGCTCTCTATTGACGATTCTTGCAATATTGAATGCAATATGCAGTTGCAATATTTTTATGATTATGGGAACCTGGTAGATTTTTGGTGGCTAAAACATACTGCTTTTGCTCACATTTACTATTTATTCTATGTGCTGTCAAACTGATAAAGGCTAGTTTTTTACATTGATGCCTAAGAACCCAAATAACACTAATAGTTTTGCACCGAATATTCGGTATTCAGAATTCAGTGAATTTTAGCATTCGGCACAGCCCTAACATATATATATATCAACAGCTACAAAGTCTTATACAGGGCATAATATATATATATATATATATATATATATATATATATATATATATATATATATATATATATATGTATATTATGCCCTGTATAAGACTTTGTAGCTGTTGATTTTTGTGAAGTATCTGCAAGATTTATACCTCATTACGAATGATATAAACGTCGTATTGAGTGACCTCCTTCATTTACTGAGAACGCATAACAGTTAATTAGAGTCCTATATAAGTCAGTTTTACTCTTGTCCATAAATAATAATGGAGACCAATATAAATTGCGAGCATCATTAAACTGCTCGTTCGAAATTGATGCGAGAACTGATTTGCAGAAATTGTGACTCAAGTTTCATTTACGATATGAGAAAAAATCAAACTCATTTATGCGCCTCATTTACATTAAATCACCTCGTTTTGACTCCTCTTTTAAAGTTCATTTTATGATTGTGATATATATATATATATATATATATATATATATATATATATATAGATACAAACTTGTGCGCCATTCACGGCAAAAGAGTTACCATCATGCCAAAAGACATTCAGTTGGCAAGAAGAATTCGAGGGGAAAGAGCTTAATTAATAAGATAAGTTTATCAGATATCCAAAGCTTTTTCCTTGTACTCGAAAAAATTTACGCCTCGGTGGTGTAGTGGTTAGCGTCGCTGACTACGAATCCATCGGCCCCGGGTTCGAGACCCGACGGCAGCCGGCGCGCAGCAAAACCCAGCTGTTCATCCTTCCACACAATAAAGTGGTTGGTAGATAAATGGGTACCCTAGGTAACCTAGTGGTTAAGACGCTGGGCTGCTGATGGGGCGTGGTTCGGATTCCACGTTAAACTGTAGGTCTAAGGTGGAGTGAAAAGCTTAACCTTCGTCAGAATGAACAATTCGGGCGGAAGCTAACCAAAGGTTTTATATATATATATATATATATATATTATATATATAGAGTAATCCCCCGATTTACGCGGTAGATTGGGGAAATCTAGGATTAATGTACAGTTGCTTGCATATGTAATGTTCCTCCCCTCACAGCTCACAGGCGACTCCGTACATGTGGCAACGCCGTAGTGATAGTTAAGGTACCCCAACTGCAGGAAAATGGGTTGGAGGGGGGGACAACCGAGGCCAACAACATATAACACAGACATATACAGTATATCTAAAGGACAATTGAATGTGCAGTCATTTACATACAGGTAATTATAATGTAAATGTAATGTGTGTGTTCATAAAGATAAACAATTAATATAATCGTGAATAGTGTTGAACCATGTAGTTTACTAGTCTTATACAATAATAAGGTTCCATTATGATTACTGCAAGTCTATATGAACAGCTACCACAATACAACTTTTTATATACTAGTGAATTTGAACCAAAAATAGACATTACACAACCAATTACATTTACATTACAATAGTTTATAATATTTAGAGATTAGCTAGTCGAGAAAATGTAAATTTATGGACAACTTAACTTATTATACTTTGCCATTTTTGTGAATGTAAAATATTTTTTATATAATTACATTTTGAAATGAATAGAAATTATTATAGTGTTGGTGTTCAATTTTCTGTAAATATAGATTTTGTTTTGTAATGAAAATTTTAAAATTTCAAATAATCAGTAAGAGAATCAGTTAAATTTGGACGATGCCAATGCCGATGAATCAGTACACCACTAGTTTTTATTGATTTTCCTAATTTTGAGGGCCAGGTTCTTTACTGGTAAATATACTATTCAATTTGATGTAATAACACGTTTTATAGATTTAATGACTCACACATGTTGTTTATACCCTCATGTAATCGCAAGTTTCTTTAAAAAATAATCTTATTTGTGAAACTTTAATACAAAAAATGTCTCATCTTCTAACTTTTTTACAGATAAGATAGTATAATGGCTCCAAATAAAGAAATTTCATACAAGGATAGGTTGAAAATTATTGTTCTCCATAAGGAAGGCAACACTCAAAGACAAATAGCTGCTAAAGCTGAAGTGGCATTGCCTATTGTTTCCAAAACACTCTCTTACCACTCACAAACTGGGGATGTGAAGAACAAAACAGGTTGAGGATGGAAGCGAAAAACATCTAAAGAGGATGATGAATATATGATAATGATGAAAAAGCGTAATAGAAAGAAGACTGATGGGTGGGGAAGGGGAATGATGGAGTGTGGAGGTTGGTTGTGTAATGTCTATTTATGGTTCAAATTCACTAGTATATAGAAAGTTGTATTGTGTTAGTAGTATGCCTGCAAAAATATAGGGCGCAAATCAATTGCAATACAAGATCTACAGATCTACAGCTCTACAGAAGCTGAGGCTAACAAAGACCTGAAGAGCCACTGTAAGGTTAGCCCGAGAGAAAGAAGAGAGTGGGGGGGTTAAAAGAAGAGAATAAGGGGTTAAGTACCGTAAGTAGCAAAACCTATTATTCGTGGCTTAACATTCATTCAGAAAAAGAGAAAGAAAGACTCACCATCATCATCCGTTGGCCACTGCCGACAAGTCGGAAAAATAGTCGAAGAGAATAGGAAAGGGGTGAAAGATGAAAAAAGTAAGATAAGAACGCTTACAAACCATGCAAACACAGTCTTAACTCAAACACTGTCATACCATGCAAACTACAGACATGCAAGTAAAGAGAAGATAAAAAACGAACAATAAAAGTATGAAGAGTATAACAAAAAATGGGTTAGTTTACGCTGCGAGCTACATCTAAGTTCGTGTTAGTCTAATTTTTTTCTATATAATTTTGGTGCTGGCATATCACACGCTAGCATGTCATAAGCTGGCAATAATCGTCAACAGACTCAAACCTCGACCATTACCCCCAGAGCTCCTGTTGCTAATTTTATTATTATTTTAAATGACTTTAATATTTTTAAAATGCCTATCTAAACGGTTTTTAAACATATTAACGCTAGTTGAGTTCACGACGGATGTGGGAAGATTATTCTATTTATCAATTACTTTAAACGTAAAAACGTTTTTAGCGCTGCTAGTAATGAAACGTCTGCCACGTAATTTAAATCCGTTATTACGAGTATTGCTATTATAAAAAATGAACAATTTGTCAAAATTTGCGTTATCGATTTTATTAACGATTTTGAAAACTTCAGTAAGTTCCCCCCTTAATCTCCTAGTTTCGAGTGAATGTAAGTCTAACTCTTTAATCCTAACTTCGTAAGACTTGTTGCGTAATCACGGAATTCGTTTCGTGGCGCGTCGCGGAGCCTTTTCCAACCTATCAATATCCTCACGCAAATACGGGCACCAAAACTGAACGGCATTTTCTAATTGAGGCCTGACTAGGGACTTCTAAAGGGGCAATATAATATTCTTCGATTTAAATTCAAGATTACGCGCTATGAAGCCTAATATCCTATTAGCTTTTGCGCAAGACTCCAGGGCACTGGTTCCTAACTTTTAAATCCTTAGATACGCGTACACCTAAATCTACTTCCTCGTCAACGCTCGCAAACTGTCTATCATCCATCGTGTACGTGTAATTATTGTTACGAGAACCTATATGCAAAACTTTACATTTGTCTACGTTAAATTGCATCTGCCACTTATCCGTCCACTCCATAATCCTATTTACATCGTCTTGGAGCCTATTTCTATCATCCACGTTTAGAACTTTACCGCCTATTTTAGTATCGTCCGCGAATTTTGACACGTTATTGGTCAAGCCAACATCTATGTCGATAATATAGATTACGAATAGCAATGGGCCTAACACTGAACCCTGAAGGACACCGCTACCTACATCCAGCCACCCAGATTCCCTACCATTAACAAAAACCCTCTGTTTCCAAGCACGAAGCCATTCCTCGCACCAGTTAGCTACCTAACAGCGTATACGTTGCGCTTTAACCTTCGCAATTAATCTTCTCTACGGAACTGTATCGAACGCTTTTTTAAAGTCTAAATAAATAACGTCAGCCGCTCTATGCCTATCGTATTCGCGCACTATTTCGTTATAAAACTCTAACAAATTAGTTAAACGAAATTTATGGCATCGAAACATGCTGACTACTATTAATCAAATCGCGACTTTCTAAGTGATCGACAATACGATCCCTAACTACAGATTCCAAAAGTTTACCGACAATTGACGTTAAGCTAATAGGCCTATAATTGCTAACTGCTGTGCGGTCGCCTTTTTTAAAAATTGGCGTAACGTTAGCTAATTTGAAGTCTTCAGGAATAATCCCCGCTTCCAAGTTCCAGTGACTTATTAAAAAATTTTGTTAAGGGCCTACAAATAACGTCTTTCAAATCTTTCAAATGTCTAGGATAAAGCGAGTCAGGGCCTGGAGCCTTGCTAACTTTTAGCTTATCGATGTAATGCGTAATCTCACCCACGTAAACAGTTATTTCATTCAAAATAGTCTCGCTACTAAATGGAACGATATCGTCCACGTCGGGGACATTATTTACGTCTTCTACGGTAAAAACTGTCACAAAAAAGTTGTTAAAAATACCAACCATCGCCTGAGCGTCGGAAGCCAAAGCGCCTTTTGCGTCCACTAGAGGGCCGTCCACTAAGGGCGTCCACTAAGAGTCCCCAATTAAAATCGTTTCCCCCGTTCACATCCATATCCAAGTAGGCGAAAGGGTTTGAAACCTCGATTGGGGGGGGGGGATTCCTATCACCTAACGTACGTGGCCTAGCTCCACCCTTAACTACTCTCACTCCCCGTCTACTAATCTCGGGCCTACCTTAACCCCTTCCTCATCTCTATCTAACCTTCCGATAAGCCACCTATACTAGAAACTAGGTTCCTAACCTCACCCTTCACCTTACTAACGTCTTCAACGTTAGTATAGGTTCGGCTTTCGCGAGCCGTAAGCCTACCCCTGCCCTCATCAAGTGTTGCAAGTCTTTCCGTCACCTCGCGTACACTACGTTTTAAATCCATCTCTTCACTGAACTCTCAAAAGAAACAAACCGATCTCTCGGTAATCGCCATAAGACCGCCGTCGTAATCTTTACAATCAGTATACCACCGATTAACCCCACACCTGCACAAGATGCTGTTTGTGACGGCATCGCGCATGTTAAAGTAGTTAACGTTTATAACTGTCACAAGTTTAAATTAAATTAAGCCGGCACGCTTTGAAAACTTCTAAATCACTAAAAACCGCAAATATTCAGTTACTTAACTTTAACAATGTGAATATAAACGCAAATATATAAAATTCAGAACTTTCCAAAAGTCCGCTCAGTAAGGAGTCTGGCTGACGAATGATGATCAATGTTGATGATCAATGTTGCAAAGGGGGGGTTGGGGTAGGGATAGGCAACAAGGGGGAGGATTTATTCCTCCCACGTTGCATGAATGGGGGAGTGGGGTGTATGAAGGGAGACCCGGGGTAAAGACCTCCCCCAAAGGGGTAACCTAACTTAACCCTAACCTGAGAAGGTAACCTAAGAGAGAGGAGGAGAAGATGTTCTCGCTGCCATGTCTCGTCGCATACTGAAGTTCTTGACAGCCTCAGTTGGCTTAGAAGGCTTAATCCGCCATTTGGTTTAGAAGACAATAACCTCGTTGCTGTTCCTTGCGTTGGTCTCTCTTCACATGAAGGTACACCCGGCTACACTCTGTACTGAACGGACGCATTTCCTGAGCTCTCTGATCTTGCATTTACTTTTGAATATTGCTAATAATTTTACTTTTGGAAAGTTTTGAATTTTTATATACTTGCGTTTATATTCACATTGTTATAGTTAAGTAATTGAATATTAGTGTTTTTTAGCGAGTTAGAAGTTTTCATAGCCTGCCGGCTTAATTTAACTTAAACTTGTGACGGTTATAAACTAATTTTTAACTGCGCGATGCCGTCGCAGAAAGCGTCGTGTGTTAGGTGTGGGGTAAACCGGTGGTATTCGGATTTTCAAGATTATAACGGCGGTCCTATGGCGATTACCGAGAGATCAGTTTGTTTCTTTTGCGAGTTAAGGGAGGAAATAGTTGACATAAAACGCAGTGTACGTGAGGTAACGGAAAGACTTGCAACACTTGGTGAGGACAGGGTTAGGGCTACGGTTGACGAAAGCCGAACCAATACTAACGTTGAAGACGTTAGTAATTTGAAAGGTGAGGTGCGTAACCTAGTTTCTAGTTTAGGTAGCTTATCGGGAAGGTTGGATAGAGTTGAGGAAGGGGTTAAGGTTGGTCTGAAATTAGTAGATGGGGAGGGATTTAGAGAAGTTAAGGGTGGAGCTAGGCCGCGTACGTTAGGTGGTAGGAATCCCCCCCCCCCTATCGAGGTTTCGAACCCTATCGCCCATTTGGAAAGGGACGTGAATGAGGGGGAAACTATTTTAATTGGGGACTCTTTAGTGCGCCATATGGACAAAGAGTTCGTTGAACGGCATCCAACCAAGAGGAGGAGGGTCTGTCTCCCAGGTGCCAGGGTTGACAGAGTTAGAGACGAAGTGGACAGGATTGACGTTGCCTCCCGTCACTCGATGTTGGTGACGATGGAAGGGGGCAACGACTCGTATAGGCCCGATACGAAAGTGCCTGACCTTTTAGAGAGATATAGGGGGTTAATTAGGTCCCTAAAGGCGAGGTCAGATAGGTCTTTAGTTCTAGGTATCACCCCAAGGCACGGTTTGGGTTTTAGGATTACGTTTAAAACGATATTTTTGAATACTAAATTAGAAGAGATTTGTGCTGAGGAAAATGTACCCTTCGTAAAGCTGTGGTCAGAATTCAGTGATCCTAGCCTTTTTATAAAAGATGGGGGTGCATTTTAATGAAATAGGTAATGCTAGTCATTGTAGTTAATTGACGAAAACGTACGAAAGCTGTATAGGTCGAAGCCTTCTTTAAACGTTGTGTGTTCGGGGAACGGGGGCCCGACGTGAAAAATAGTTTAAAACGCCGGCCCGTGGTAAAAAATAACTTAAACGTCTTTTATTGTAACGCGCGTAGTATTAGAAATAAATTAAACGAATTTAAGGCGATAATTTATTCCGGCAACTACGATATAGTTGCTATCACTGAAACGTGGTTAAATACCGTGACTCGGGACTTGTTGGGGGAACTTGATATACCGGGTTTTAAACTCTTTACTAATGATAGGTTACATAGGATTGGTGGCGGCGTTTTGCTGTACATTCGTAATTCCCTAAGGGATATCGAGGTTAAGATAGATTTTCCGGCAGCAATTAATGCGATACGCGTTGAAGTTAGGGCGCGTAGTATTAGTTTTAATTTTGTTGTTGGTTATAGACCTCCCATTCAACCCCTCGAGACCGATACTAGATTTTACTCATTTCTTGGTAACTTTATTGAATATCGGAATAGTATAATTGTCGGAGACTTTAACTGCCCGAATGTTAATTACCAGACTTTTACTGGTAATGAGGAGGGTTTGAGATTGATTGAGTTCATGGAAGATAAATTTTACGACAGATGGTTACCGAACCAACGCGCGGTGACAATATTTTAGATTTGGTGATGACGAACGGCGAAAATATAGTCGATGGTTTAGAAGTAGGCGAGAGTTTAGGATGTAGTGATCATCAAATCTTAGGTTTAAGTTATTGATAGAAAACACTAAGGATAGTTACGTAATCGAAGTCCCTGATTTTCGTAGGGCTAATTTTGATAGTTTTGCGGATAGGATGATAGTGGACTGGATAACTTACTTATGGGTAATGACACAAATTTGCATTGGAGGCGTTTAAAGAAAGTTCTATGAATATTGAAAGAGAGTTTATTCCTCATAGGCCCAAGCGCTTAGACATCAGGTTAAAAGATCAGTTAGGAATGCTAAGCGTAATTTAGAGATACTTATAGCTGCGGATAGTAAACATAATCCAAAAAAGTTTTTTGAATACGTCAATAATCGTAAGCCGATAAAGATAACATAGGCCCTCTAGTGGATGTTAACGGCGCTTTGGCTTCTGACGCTCAGGCGATGGCGGGTATTTTCAATAACTTTTTTTGCGACAGTTTTTGACGTAGAAGACGTAAATAATGACCCCGACGTGGACGATATCCTTCCATTTAGTAGCGAGACTACTTTGGATGAAATAACTGTTTACGAGGGTGAGATTGCGCATTATATCGATAGGCTAAAAGTTAGCAAGGCTCCAGGCCCTGACGCTTTTTATCCCAGACACTTTAAAGATTTGAAAGACGTTATTGTAGGCCCCTTAACGAAGATTTTTAATCAGTCACTCGAAACGGGATTATTCCTGAAAACTTCAAATTAGCTAACGTCACGCCCATTTTAAAAAAAAGGCGACCGCACGGTACCTAGTAATTATAGGCCTATTAGCTTAACGTCAATTGTCGGTAAACTTTTGGAATCCGTCGTTAGGGATCGTATCATCGATCACTTAGAAAGTAGAGATTTGATTAATAGTAGTCAGCATGGGTTTCGACGCCATAGATCTTGTTTAACTAGTTTGTTAGAATTTTATAACGAAATAGTGCGCGAATACTAGGCATAGAGCGGCTGACGTTATTTATTTAGATTTTAAAAAGGCGTTCGATACAGTTCCGCATAGAAGATTAATTGCGAAGGTTAAAGCGTACGGTATACGCGGACAGGTAGCTAACTGGTTAGAGGAATGGCTTCGTGCTAGGAGACAGAGGGTCGTTGTTAATGGTAGTGAATCGGGGTGGTTGGATGTAGGTAGCGGTGTCCCACAGGATTCAGTGTTAGGCCCATTGGTATTCGTAATTTACATTAACGACATAGATGTAGGATTGACTAATAACGTGTCAAAATTCGAGGACGATACTAAAATAGGCGGTAAGGTTGTTAACGAGGACGATAGAAATAGGCTCCAAGATGATGTAAATAGGATTATGGAGTGGACGGATAAGTGGCAGATGCAATTTAACGTAGACAAATGTAAAGTTTTGCATATAGGTTCTCGTAACAATAATTACACGTACACGATGGATGATAGAGAGTTAGGGAGCGTTGACGAGGAAGTACATTTAGGCGTAAGCGTATCGAAGGATTTAAAAGTTAGGAACCAGTGCCTGGAATCTTGCGCAAAAGCTAATAGGATGTTAGGCTTCATAGCGCGTAATTTCGAATTTAAAGCGAGGGATATTATATTGCCCCTTTATAAGTCCCTAGTCAGGCCTCATTTAGAATATGCTGTTCAGTTTTGGTGCCCATATTTGCGTGAGGATATTGATAGGTTAGAAAGGGTTCAGCGTCGTGCCACGAAACTAATTCCGTCATTGCGCAACAAGCCTTATGAAGATAGGATTAAAGAGTTAGACTCGCATTTACTTGAAACTAAGAGATTAAGGGGGGAGCTTATTGAAGTTTTCAAAATCGTTAATAAAATCGATAACGTAAATTTTGACAAACTGCTCACTTTCGATAATAGCAATACTCGTAATAACAGATTTAAGTTGCGTGGCAGACGTTTCATTACTAATATCGCTAAAAACGTTTTTACGTTTTAAGTAATTGATAAATGGAATAATCGTCCCGCGCCGTCGTGAACTCTACCAGCGTTAATGTGTTTAAAAACCGTCTAGATAGATATTTTAAAAATATTAACGTTCTTTAAAATAAAAAAAAATTGGCAACAGGATCTCTGGGGGTCGTAATCGGGGATGAGTCTTTTGACGTCTAATGCCAGCTTGTGACATGCCAGCGTGTGATATGCCAGCAAAAAAATTATTAAAAATAAATAGACTAACACGAACGTAGATGTAGCTCGTAGCGTAAACTAACCCACTTTTTGTTTTACTTTACCTACTTTTCTTTTCTTTTTCTTATCCTCTCCTTACTTGCATGTCTGTAGTTTGCATGGTATGACAGTGAGTTAAGACTGTGTTTGCATGGTTTGTAAGCGTTCTTATTTCACTTTTTTTCACCTTTCACCCCTTTCCTATTCTCTTCGACTATTTTTCCGACTTGTCGGCAGTAGCCGACGGATGATGATGGTGAATCTTTTTTATCTTTTTCTGAATGAATGTTAACCCACGAGTGATAGGTGTTGCTACTTACTTAACCCCTTATTCTCTTCTCTTAACCCACTACTCTTTCCTTTCTCTCGGGCTAACCTTAGAGTGGATCTTAGGGTCTTTGTTAGCCTTAGCTTCTGTAGATCTCGTACCGTCCTGAGCCAGGCATCTAGTCTTCTCTTGAAAACGTTAACTTTGGCCCCTGTAACGTTTCTGAGGTCCTTTGGAAGCTGGTTAAAATGTCTTGGCCCTAAGACAACCAAGCTATTTTCCTACAGTGTTGAGGAGGTCCTTGTCGGGCCTTTAATTTTGGAACACTACACATTCTGCCTTTCCTATTTTCCAGGGTTATTTGAATGATAATTGGTTTTTTTAAGTTTGGTACGTTTTTCGATCATTTTCCATATGTAGATTTTGATGTACCTCTCTTCTTCTCTCCAGGGAAGGCAGATTTAGTTCACGTAGTCTTTCCCAGAAGTTATATATATATGAAAATTATTTCACGAAAGTAACACGTGAAAAATATTTATGATGAATTAAACCACGAAGGAAAGGAAACAAAGAATGATGCTCAAGTGCTCTCGTCTAATGATATCCTCAGAAATACTGAACCTTTCTTTTACTTCAGTGTTCCTGAGGATGTCATTGGACGAAAGCGCTTGAGCACCATTCTGTATTTCCTTTCCTTCGTGGTTTTATTAATCATATATATATATATATATATATATATTAAAGAAGAGGAGAGCATGTAAGAATAATTGCCAGATTGCGCTATTTAATTAATTTGTGTACATATTAATGGAGATGTTCTCATTGCCACGGCTCATTGCATAATGAAGATCAGCCCAGCCATCCTGGTCGGCTTTAGCATCACAGCCATTGGCTTAGAAGGCGTAGTGTGTGCATATATATATATATATATATATATATATATACAGAGACATGTAAGGAGTAAATAGACAGCCCAGATTTTGCTGTAACAATTTAGCGTAAAAGATTCAACAATTCTGATCGTGTTGGTGGTTTTTTGGGCTTTTTACGTAAAGTCTTGTCTAGTATTGCCCACACGTGTTCTATGGGGTTCATGTCAGGGGACTGACTCAGCCAAGGAAGTCGTTTGATACCATTTCGCTCCTCCCATTCTTTCGTCTTTTTTGCAGTGTGGCATGGGGCTCCATCTTCCATGAACAGGCAGCTGTCTTTTTCAATTTGACCACTTGAGAATATTGGCATAAGTCCTTCTTCAAGGATAGAAATGTAGGAAACGAATATTAGTCATAATAATGGCAAAAAAATTGGATACATACATTTTACCATAAAATTAAGGGTGTGTATTTACTTCTTGCATGACTATGTATATATATATATATATATATATATATAAATATATATATATATAAATGTACAAGAATGTAGAGCCAGCCAGTTGGCTTGTTTAGAAGAGAATACATATATATTTATCCAAGCACACATGCATTAAAAATAATATCGCTTATATATATATATATACACACACACACATATATATATATATATATATCTTTTGGTATAACCTTTTGGTTAGCTTTCGCCCGAATTGTTCATTCTGACGGTCAAACTTTTCACTCCACCTTAGACCTACAGTTTAACGTGGAATCCGAATATATATACACACACACGCACACACACACACACATATATATATATATATATATATATATATATATATATATATATATATATATATATACCCCATCGACGTAATTGTTTCTATCGTTTATATATATACTTTGAATGATAAAACACAACTACATCATTCTGTTTATTTAGTCGCAAAACGAATTATTTAAAATGGAAACAATTCTTTAACATACATTTATTCAGCTCGGGAAATATATAAGAAGTAAATATACAATCAAAACTAAAAGTATATACAATCAAAAATAATAATAGTATATACACTAAAAAATACACACTTTAAGTGAGGAATATATATATATATATATATATATATATATACGAGGGCCACTCAATATATTTTTCTCCACTTTTTTTTAACTTTCCAAGTTTCCTTGTAAGTTCCAGAAATTTGTACACAAGTAGTTACATACCTTTTTTAAAAGTTTTTATTTTTCCACATAGTCTCCATCCTTCTCTACGGCTTTCCTCCATCTCGAAACAAGGGCCTTTATTCCTTGCTGGTAAAAGTCCGCTGGGTTCCGCTGCAGCCACCTCTTAACCTCCTCAACAATCTCATCGTCACTCTGAAACTTTCTTCCACGAATAGCATCCTTCATTGGCCCAAACAAATGGAAGTCTGAAGATGCCAAATCCTGGCTGTATGGATGGTGGGGTAACACAGTCAACCGCATTATTGTGATGGCCTCTCTTGTTTGCAAACTGTTGTGTGGTCTTGCGTTACGTTATCGTGCAAAAGAAGGACGTGTTCCAGTTTTCTCTCCGGTCGAACTCGCTTGATACGTCTCTGGAGTCTCTGTAGGGCAGCAATATTTGCCTCCGAGTTGATTGTTTGTCCCTTCTTCATAATGTCCACCAAAATCACCCCTTTCATGTCCCAGAAGATGGTGGCGATAACCTTTCCTGTAGAGGAGGCCATTTTTAACTTTTTCTCGCTTGGGGAGTCTGCGTGATGCCACTCTATGGATTGGCGTTTTGTTTCAGGTTCAAAGTGGTGTACCCAAGTCTCATCCCCAGTCACAATTCGTGAAAGGAAGTCATCCCCTTCTGTCTCGTATCGGACCAACGACTCGGAAGCACTTTCTTTTCTTTGGGCTTTGTGATCTTCAGTCAGTTCGCGAGGAACAAACCGTGAACACACTTTTGAGTATCCCAGTTGCTGAATTATCGTATTCACACTTCCTTCACTAATTCCTAGCTCCAGTGATAGCTCCTTGTATGTGACGCGTCGATTTGATCGAATGATGCTGTTAGCACGTTGCACAGTGTGAGATGTTACAGCCGATGCCGGGCGTCCGCTGCGTGGCTCATCATCGAGGCTGGCTCTCCCTTTCTCCGATGATCTCACACGTTTAGACCAGCGTCCAACTGTGCTTCGATCAACAACGGCATCTTCGTAAACGTTTTGTTGACGTTTGAGAATATTTCCAACGGTTTCCCTCTCTGCGGTTAAGAACTCGATAACAGCTCTCTGGTTACGATGCACATCACTGTCAGACGCCATTTTCCATCGGTTTTATATAAGGGCTTTTAAAACCGGTTTTATACAAGAAGGGGAGGTTCACACTGGAAAAATCCGGTTATATGAAGCCCAGAAAGTTGAAACTTACGGCCCAAAAGACATTTCAGCCCCATGGCCTATTATTTAGCTAAGAAAAAAGGGTGGGGCAAAATATATTGAGTGCCCCTAGTACAATCAAAAATAACAATAGGACGATAGAAATCTATATACACTTTTAATATATATACGCGCATCTACACCCTTATATATAAGCATAAAAAATAATAATAGTACAGAATAAATCTATATATATACGTTTAATATATGTACGCGCATCAAAAAATACACACTTATATATAAACTTCAAAACTAATAGTGCAGAAGAATTACAATGCATAGATAATATATATATATATATATATATATATATATATATATATATATATATATGTATGCGCCTTAAGTTCTTCCGCGCTTAAGTAAAATACTAAACTCTCACGTAATCGAATCCACAGTTACATCCTCGTTGCTTTGTACTACACAACAAATACGATTTAACATTATTTCACCACTGAAAGTATGTGGATATCTATATTCAATATAAAGGGCTTTCAGATCGTTTAACACTATTTTTTTACCCACTTTACAATTGGGTGGAAAGTTATCACTCTCTTTAAACACGGATAGAATACATTCAAAAGCACATCATTATTAAATTCAAGTTTATAAACAATCCTTTCCAAACGAGGGTTTTTCTTCCCAGTCCAAGCTTTTCATCCGTGAATTCTTCTTCACAACGCATATTGGCAATTGAAATAATCTTCTAATCGTGCCGACAACTGATAAAAAAATAGTTCTTCAGGGTGAACATTGTAAGTGAGTCAGCCCTGTACCGCTCAAGTACTTTGTACCAGAGTTCGTGATATTTCGCGGAGTCTATACCATTTAAATACGCGTACAACTCCAAACCATTCTCGTCTTGCTCCTCCGTACACTCACTAAAACCGTCGAGCAGAGTGGTGTACGCGTATTCGAGAACCGTGTCAAAATAAAGCATATCGGCAACACATGCGTCTAATGTAGGTTTTAGTTTGCGGAAACCGACGGCTTCAAACATTCTGTCGCGTGGGGATAAGGACGTTATTCTGAGCTGCATTCTTCCACATCAACCGTATATCAATGCATGGCTGGTTCCGATTTATACACAACGAAAAATAATAGCGTATGAGGCGAGGGTGCATCACTAATCTGCTCTCTTTTTGTGCCTACCTGCAGGTATTTTATAACGGTCCTCACCCCACTTCTCAACCACCATGAAGATTCTGTTCATCTCCTCAACACTTAAATAAATAACATTCCGTTTACCAGAGTTTGATTGTCTTCACGTCGTTTCAAGTAAATAATTAATAGCGTCGATTTTACGCCTGAACACACGCAGTGACTTCGTAACGGACACATCGTATACTGCATTGAGGATACTGCTCAACGGAAGCTCCATCGTTTTCTATTTGAGGAGAGCCCCTCCAGTCTGGTCAAGCTCTGAGGTGACTATGAACCGCCGGTGCGCTGTTCGGCTCGGCGGAAGGTGTGGGGGAATGAGTCACACGGGCGCGTTATACCATGCGTTAGTGATTCGTGTACGGGGTTGTTCCAACATGAAAGAATCATACGAATATTTGTAGCCCATTATGCCGGGCAATCGTTTAAAGATTTTTCCGATACATGAAGTGATATCGGCTTTAATGTTTTATCACTCCCCGGAACGCGCACCATACATCTTCGTTCATACATCTTCGTTCATTTTCTCCACACATTTTACTAACACTCCGGCGCTCTATTTGAGAGAAACATGTGTCCATATTTATCCTTTTTGCTTAACAAGCGATACTCATCCCTGAACTTTATTAAAAACTCACACAAGCCTTTAGCCACAACCTCACTGCGAATCTCATCATGATATATATGAACGTAATGATAAAATAGTTTAGGTTGTCCATAATCACAAAATTTATATTCTCAGCCGCAGGGTATGCGTACATGGTGTGATGTAACATGACGTAATACCACTTGTCATACCAATCATCAACGAAGGTTCACAATCCACACCCGCTGTTTCTCTTCTGCACGTGATGTTTCTTTCACTTCGCGCTGTATGTGCTCCTTTACGCAGTTTAGTCCTACGACGTAGTCCATTACATCATTTAAGCCACGAAAGCCCGCAATGCTCCCACCAAAATATCCATAAAGTATTTGATCTCCTGCTCCTCACGCTTCGCACGGTTCAGTGTGGCCTTGAAAGCCTCAAAGGAGGGAGGACTAGGGATTTTTTGAGTGTCCACCATATCTGTAGACTTTATCGAATACCACTTCATAAATGTCGGGCGCGCAATATCAAAGGTAGCAATCACTATTTTCCGTCTACGCGAGAATTCTTCAACAAGTAAAATACACATCTGAGATCCAGGGCTTGTTGAGGTCAACTGAGCACGCATGGTAGAGATATGATCAGCTTGTAGCAGGAGTCATGTGAGCCCTTTGATTGGTCATACAGCGGGCGGTGCTTAGATTTTTTCCTGTACGCACACAAAGGAAAAAATGAAACGCTAATTGAAATGTGATTTATTTTGAATAAACATATCGTCAACAAGTAAATAGTCTCTAATTCATGGCATATATTCAAATACACGTAATAAATAAATAAACATATCGTCAACAAGTAAATAGACAACATATATATATATATATATATATATATATATATATATATATATATATATATATATATATATAGCATACATTCAAAGACCATGGTACCCAAAGGGTACAGTGCCGTAGGTGTCATGGACCTGGTATCGTTTCCTGTAGGTGTTACGACAAACCTTCGTACCGCAAAGTTCCTTCACGCCCCCTAATTTCTGTGCTCGGAAGTTATGAGTCCCCACAACCAAATGGGGTGGTTGGTCACCCTCATTACCATCGTCTTCTAAGCTCACTAGATCTTTGAGCGATTCAAAGTTGACGATCTGGCGGTTGGCATGGTTAAGCGTGATGCCTTTAGCCTTCACGATGTACTTGTACTCACCCCCTACCCTCACGCATACACTATAAGTTTTTGGGACTGTTGAGACAAAAGAAACGGCTTATGCGATGTTTCCATACTCATCCTTGATCTCATCAGTCAACTCCCCAAGGAATTCCCCAATAAGAGGCATATATTCACCTGCCCTCTCCGTGAATATCACAATATCTGTATCAGCGTACAGAACCCGCTGTCCGAGAGAATGCAACAGATGCCACAGCTTGATACGTGCGGAGGCTGTTGTGAAACTGGCTGCAGGTATATTTGTAACACGCGATGTATCTGTAGTAGTGATGTAGCGGATGTCATTTTTTTCACATCCGCGCGATGCGGATGAGGATGTTTGATTTCAACATCCGCGGATGCGGATGCGGATGTCTACATTTTCGTTATTTTTAGGATATATTCGAGATTTGTTGTGTTTAACGTATATAATAAGTTATTATATAGAGAGAGCTGTAGCTATAATGTAGTATAATTGATTAATTGTACAATAATTGCTGTACTTTTCTCTGAACATATAAAATAATATCAAGCATCTAACTAATATAGAAATCAATTAGTGAATTCGTCTGCAAATAAATTCGTTATATTTTGTTGAGTTTCAGCCACAATTAGAAACCATAATTGTGTTACCAGGATGCGGGACGTGAACCCAACTCAAATGCACCCCACCGACCTCTTTCCCCAACCTCCACCCTTATAGAAAGAGATCTTTAATTAGCTTGATAACTATTTATATTAAGTTTAAAGTTTTATTAGGCATATTTATAAATGAGTAATTAAAATAAAGTAAACTAAGATGTTCATCGTTTAATGTTCAAACTTAATTATAGGAAGGTTATGCTTAAGGAACATTAATTTTTCTGCCTTTTCTGCTGCCAGTCTGTTTCTCTTTTCATCATATATTAATCCAGAACTGCTAAATAATCTCTCGCTTGGTACGTTTGTTGGAGGACAGGCTAAATGTTTCCTTGCAAGTTTACTCAAGTATGGATAGATATTCTGCGTATTTTTCCACCAACTAATAGGATTGTCACATGCAGCCAGGCGTTTTTCTTGGTGATAGCTCTCGATCATTTTTAATACATCTTTTGACATCGCGTAGGTCTCGTCATTGCTGCTTGACTCAAGACACTGAGAGACAGATTCTGTGATAGATTTGCTTGTTGAAGGTGTTGGTTCTGTCACTGAAACTTTTATTCTTTTGGTGGGTGGCGAAGCGACAGATTCAAGAGATTGAAGCTCTTCAACTGCTTTGCCAAGTGATGATTTAACTCGTTCTAATGTACTAGGTGAAAATAACTTAGCTTTGTAACGTGGATCTAAGTAGGTTGCAAGAGAGTAACTTCATACAAGAACAGCCTCTCGTCTTGTCGCTTGCATCACTTTTGCGCACAATGAACTAGTTCTATTAATATAGTAGAATTTGATAATTTCCGCTTATTAATGACATTTTATCTCAACGGTCCACATCCGCACGACATCCGCAGTCCAAAGTGCGGATGCGGGTGCGGATGCGGATGCGAGAAAATGTGCGGATGTTCCGGGATGCGGATGCGGATGTGACCTACATCACTAATCTGTAGTCAGTTCGGTCCGGTTGTACCTTATTATGTACGTATTGCCCACATTCACGATTTCCATAACTTCTTTATCGTTGGCGTTTGCATAATCCCAGACTTCACTATAACTTTGAGCTAAATGTACATTCCCCTTGTCTGTATTCTGTGCAAACTTACCCCAAAGACTATTTAGGCACAACTTTGCACTAAAGGGCTTGCCAGGGTTCCTCACAATATGGACACGGTCAAGTTGTATCCCTTTACGATCATGATAGCGTTGAATATACGCCGTTTTCTCATTTTCGGTCTCAATTCCTCGTGGGTATCCTGAGGCTTCTACTTTATCCTTCAAAAAAGTATTTCTATATGGTGTGAAAAGGTTGGGGAGCTTCTGAAACCTCCACACCTCATATATCTTCAGTATTCTTTACCGGTGGCGGAGGGCTAGGGACAGTTCAGGATTTGTATATACGCCTCTGATCTTCCTCTGGTTGATCGTGTGATTACAGTCACTATAGTTCTTCTCTGCACACTTCACACACAGAGGGAACATGAGTTTGTGGTCTATAACAAAAGGCAAGATCGGCATCAATAATTCGCGGGGGGAGAGCACATCTACGAAAGAAAGCCCAAAGTAGCTCTCACTCAAGTTAGCTGAGAACTCGATGGTAGACATGGCGGGGCCCACAAGTTTTTCAGGCGCACCTACGGGGTACGGATTGATCTTCATCACGTAAGGGTATAATGAGCAGAAATCGTAGTAGTGAAGCTTCACCCTGTCCGTAGGCGGAAAGTAAAGTTTGAAGGGGTTTGTACGTCCTCCAAACAAGCTGTCACCGCATTTAAGGGGCTCCACCACCATTATACGTTTGATGGCCATTATTTCCTCGCGATACCGCTCATCGGTTTCCATCCAGGCATCATATTCACGCCCCCACAAAACCTTATGAATGAACGGGAAACTTATAACTGATCGCGGGTACGGGTCCATGCGAGGCTGTCGGCGGGGGTTTTTCAATGGAGGTACCCTGTGACAGCGCACTCAGGATGTGGACATCCATGCCAGCAACAACCGTTGAAGGAGTAGACCTACCGTCTTTTCGCCAGTGGTTGGGTGAGCCAGAAAATAGCCTTATATCCATAACTGCGCGAGGCGTTTCGAGGAATGACGGCTAACGTGTCTTTAGGCATGAAGTTATTCTTGAATGCAGTAAAACATAATAAGGCGAATCGTTGTTGCGACTTGTAGTGGATCACAGTTGAACGGGTTATGTACTTACTTCTAAAGGCTTGAAACCACACTCTAAGTACACGTACGTTATTCACACAATAACATTCATATTCATACGCTATATTGTAAGGGTTTTCTTCATTAAAGCTGGTGTAGTAGTGGTCAAAATCTTCACGCTCACTATCACTCATACATTTATAATTAAAGTAATGTTTGGGGGGCGGTGGACCGACATAATTTAAAGTGTCTCGAGTGAGGAATGTGTAAGGGAAGTACCCTTTTGAGACTTCAGCGCCTACGCCCATCACCATGGGTAGCCTGGCTAATTTACAAGGTGTGAACAGCAGGGTGTCTTTACACTGTACATCCCCCTTATCTGCATCTGTATAAGTTTGTTCCCTCTTTTCTGGATCACCCGTGAATATCTTTGATGACTCGTGCTCAAGCAGCTCCTTATAAAGGAACGGTGTGTCAAATTTTTCCGCGTTATGCGCAAGAATATACACAGTCATATTTTTTAACTGATCCGCCAGCTTGACAATATAGTTCATAAAGACTTTCACGGGGGAATCTCCTGCAGACACCTTAAAAATGTTTGTCCGTTTACCACATTTGAGGCATTCATCACATTCGAGGCATTCATCACATTCAATGTTCATGCACTCGTTACAAATAGTCTGACTTATGAGTAAATGTGGAATAACCTCTTTTGTTTCAGGGTTTGTGTAAGTTTCTGTCATAATACACGGTTATACAGGGCTTATTTTTAGGCTTACCATCTTTCATATGACATACATGGTTTACTCAGTCCGCCTTATATTTTTCATGACATGTACAACAGTGAATTTCATCGCATTTGTGCTCAAACTTTCCGCAACTGTCCATTGTGTGAAACATTCCACACTCGCAGATCCTCATTTTCCTGCACGTGCCATTCGATTTATGATGAGCAAAACAGATGTTATTGAAAAACATGAGCTTACATACATTACAGTCGCGCTTCTCAGTTTCAACTACCCTCCTTTCACACCCGGGGCTCTTACACTGGTAGCAAACCATGTGGCACTCCTTACAATGGTTCAACAGGTTATTCGTAAACTCGAGGCACCCACTTACACAAATCGTGATGTCTTCCATATTTTCGACTTTTATCATAACTAGCGCAAAGAGTCCTTATATTACGGATGGGTAGATACGTTACCCCAGACAAGCCTAAAACAAGTAGGGGCTTTGTACGTTCTCTCACACCGCTTTTAAAACCATACACAGTCCTAGTTATTATCCAATCCAAACACAACTATACGTACACCCATTACCTGCTCACCCCTTCGCAGCTCTTCAAGCCCCATATTACAGGCAAATTCGAGTCTACAGTCTGCGGACAGTTTACGTGCACGCTCCACTACCGTAGACATCCAAATTTTCTGGACAGCTGTATTTATCACAGTAAACATATGAGCCAAGACTAATGCTATAAAACCGCAACCACGCTTGAAAGCAGTCTTTTGTATATCTGATAACTGTTAAAGTTAAGGGTATAAGGCGTTGCGTTGTGGCCTACAAGTCGGTAGACATGGTCTATATCAATCGTAAAATTCTCCAAATTAAGCTCAGCGCCGCTTTCGGCGGCCTGCATTATACGCCCCAAAATATACTCTACATCTACGGTGGCCAGACGCCTGTAGGGTATTACTACCAAAAACGTCTCTATCGGTATCAGCTGACGCGTCCTGATTACACGCCCCTCACTGCTCTGAAGGGCAAACTCCACAATACGTTCAACCATGCGCCGCAGTCCGTGTTCAAAGCCTTACTATAGATGACTCGGGGGTTGACCCTGACTACGTACCGGTTTCTAGTCAGGGATGGGGTGATGGTGACGTTGCGTAACAGGTCGAATGATATACCATTGCCTACAGGTTGTTGTGTTGCTACTGAGGTGGATGGCACGACCGAATGGGGGTAAGTTGGTACAGTTTTATTTGTAGAAGATGCTATTGAAGGAGTTGTGTCGTAAGACGAGGAGGGTTGCGGTTCTATTACTGCGGTTGCAACGTTCGACGACTTTACTCGCTTTGACGGGAAGATGTTTCATGTATCCACTTTCTTCTTAAATTAGCAAGTGGAAGCGCTGCGTTTGTCACTGCTGATGGCTCGCTGGAGGGGTCTGTAATCTCAACTACACTATCGTTGCCGGCAATATCTATGGTAGGGACATGTTGCTGGTGCTGTACCTCATCATTCACGGTTCTGAGGGGAAAAAACAAGAATATAAGGAGCAACACTTTAAATTTTGTTATATTTTGTAAAGGCTCCATTTAGGAGTGTGTCGTGTTAGAGGTGGATTCTGTAGGAAAATTCAGGTTCACTATCCTTCTACCTGCATTATATCCGGTCCTACAGGCTGTGGAAAAACCGTGTTTATGCTTAAAATCATTAAAGATAAGGACGAACTGTTCTCAAATTTTGTGCACAAAGTCATATGGTGCTACTCGACATACCAAGCCGTATTCAACGAGTACCAAGATGGTATTTTGTTCCACAAAGGTGTTAATGATGTTAGTTCTATAAAGGGTGATGAACACACGGTTATTGTAATTGACGATCTCATGTTAGAAATGAACAAAACGTTTGCCGAGACATTTACAGTATTCTCCCATCATCTTAACATAAGCGTGCTCTTCATCAATCAAAACGCAATACGCAATACGCAATATCTAATCTTATTCGCACAACGTAAAGCTGTGGCACAAATTGGGGTATTAGCCAGTCAAATGTTCCCGAATCTGCGTAAGGAGTTTTTGGAAGTTTATAAAGAAGTTACAAGTCAACGTTACGGCTATTTGGTTTGTGACCTTCACCCACGAAACACGTTTAGGGTGCTTCTAATAACGAATATATTCCGAAACGAGGCTGAAACGGTGTTCATCCCAGAATGACAAAGAGGTTAAAGAAATATCGGGAATTAATAAAGATCTACCAACGATTGCCACGCACTCTCCAACGTCTGTTTGTTAAAAATATCGACCCAGACTTTTTAAAATGTATCTTTGAAATTTGCCTTAGCGTTATAAAATGCGATGTACCAATGAAAGCCACTCAGAAATCGCGCTTACGTCGTTACAAGAGCATAATACGTGCACTCGTTCGTTAAAAGCAAAGTATGGGAAAGAAAAGCGAATTATTGTGCAAAGAGGTGGTTCGTTCCTATCCATCTTATTTTCAGTTTTGCCACCTTTATTGTCTAGTATAATGTAATGAAGAAAGTGGTCGTGCTTCCACACGAGGTGTATGTTTCGTTACAAAACACAAAGAACCAGGAATCAGCACTAGATCCGAGTAAAAATAGGCATAACAAAATTGGGAATGAATTGGTGAATCTATTAAACAGCGAGAAGCCCCCTGACGAGAAAAGAATTTTATATCAAGAAGCTCTCCATAAATTTCTTCAAGAGCTCGATTATAAGAAACCGACCGAGGTCCCATTAGTTATAAGAGCACTCATGATGTTGACGGCGTAGGACCTGGAACCGAGGCTAGAGACGAGCAATCAAAGGCAAACGGATCGCAACACACCGAACATGTATTAAAAAGTAGTCTACCTCATACATTGAGGAATAAAGGATTAAGTCTTTACAATCTATTCAATCTATTGAGTGAGGCCCCCATTATACATTGTTCCGATACAGGCGAGGTTGTTGGAGGGTCAAAGGTACAGGGCTCGAACATCATTGATATCGTGCATGATTTGGTGAGAAAGTTGGATAGACCTTCACCAGCAGGATGGCGACCTATTAAAGCTCTACAGCAATAAACATTCCAAAAACGCTGATAGGTAACCAGAACTGGTTAAAAGACTTGGGGAGAGCAGCGCATGTACCACAACTGAACACACCTTCGCCTCTATCGGTAGCATCTCTGAAGAAGAAGAGGCCATCCGCCAACGGGCGACCCTACCCGCGCGACTCTAAAATACGTAAATGGCTAACATATTAAGAAAAAGTTATTATGACATTTCTAATCCAGCATCCTACGGCGGTGTTAATAGATTGTACAAGGGTATACAGGGAAGAGAACGATGTATCTGGTGAAGTGGCTAGGGTACCATGAAAGTTTCAACTCCTATATAAAAGCTCAAGCAATAATGAAACTTAAGTAGTATACAAAATTACGCTTAACCACTTCTACGTCACACTGCCTCTTTGGACGTACACCCTGACAACACCCTGTCCAGCTTTATAACAGAATTGCATGGACTTATCGAATTGGGGAGTGGATCATACGAAGTCAGTCTGTGCGAATTTCAGTTGACCACCAAGTTTTTAAGTATTTAGAGGAAACAGACTGTTTTTCTAGAAGAATCGATGAGTATGATAGATTAGGCATAACTTTAGATGGTACTATACGTTCAGTCTGGTTCAGCGAGACAGTACAATACTACAAAAGTAATACTAGGCCCTGTTCATTATGACACAGCCTCAGATATTGTAGGGGCTTTAAATAAGAGTCTTGAAAGGTCATACCTCTGCAGTAATTATGCCTTTTTAACCTTTCTTATTTGCTTTTTTATACTATTTTGCTCTTTCTTTATTCCACTTCTCTTCTATCATTAATCATTCTCTTTACACTCGTTTCACTCGCTTTCGCTGTACTTTATAAATACGGTAGACGTGACTGAGTGGAAAGCCTTTATCATTCAAACAATGGAAGAAGGACGGGGGGGTTAATTATACGCTTATTAACATTTTACTAACTTTATTTATACCGAAACCGCTTTTAGTTAAACGGGGTAATGCGAGGGGGGAATTTAACGTTAACATTTGAAGTCGGAGAGAGACAAAAGAATATTCCAAATTTACAATTACATCGTAACACACAAATACACCTTACTAAGCCCAAGGCCGCCCGATGACTACCGGGCATTTCTACCCAGCCTGTATCCTGGGCCGATTCTTAGTGTTGCCAACTTTACATTTCTTATTAAATATTATCTTCTTTATCAAACAACCACCATTAATTTCTTATAACCAAAACATTCCAATTCTTAATTAGACATTACTACACCTCACCTCCGATTTCCTTTTTGAAGTCGTAAACATAGACACACCGGCCTATACTTTGATGCTAAAATCAAAAGCTACCAGAAATATTAAGGACAATGAACTGTTCCAAATTATACCTGTGGACAGATACGGCGGGGTCTTCCGAAGAGACTTTTCACGAGTCACAGCATGACTTGTTCAGTTTATTGTACCAACTAAATTTACCGAAATTAGTCTTTGGACCCCGAGCATGTGTTATGTTTACAGTTTATGTTTACAGTGATATCGTGAACTACCAATTTCTTGGAGATACCCAGGCGCGTTTATTGCGCATTGTGCACATCCCCGATCATAGAGGTAAGAGTTTAAGCATCACAGATGATAAGCCTCATTATGTCAAAGTTGCACCTAGCCTACTAAACAGCATCTCAATATATATAAGAACGATTGAGGGGAAAAAGTTTCCATTCGGCTACGGGAGCTTATCCGTGAAGCTACACTTCCCGAGAGTTGCGACAGAATGACACAAGGCCATTTACCGTCTACCGAGGGGTGAGGTACCAGCGTGGAAGCGGCATCGGATCAATTTTTTCGGCTATACTACGCACAGCTGTGCCCCTACTGAAAAGTAGTGGCAAATACCTTGGAAAGAAGGACAGACAATCGGGACTTACACATTTGAAGATATAATGTCAGGCAGCAAACCTAAAGAAGCTCTCAGAAAACACTTACGATGTACACGAGATGAAATCGTCGAAGACGCGAAGAGAAAAATGCGCGGCGAAGGTTTTAGAAGAAAGAAAAACAAAAGGTAGCTATAAGAGGAAGAAAGCGCACTGTACGACAAGGAAAAAAAAGAAAAACTAAGCAGACAAATCGTAGTGTAAAGCGGAGAAGGACTTAAAAAAAGAAATGTTCTAAGCGTATGAAACCGGTCGTGGACTTATTTTTTAAAAGCTAATATAAGGTAAATCTGTTACAAAGACTTCTCATAGCAATTTGTACAACTGAAGTGGAAAGGTGCGTTAACGGGTGCGATGACTCATTTTATTCACCCTCACAGTTCGGAATGCCGCAAATCTGAGTTAAATCTCTTTGATGTGCCTCCGACGCAAACAAGTATTGTGGAGACCGAATTCGTCACAATTCATCCTCTCAATGCTATTGGATCAACGATGGCTCCTATAGAGTTCGTGATTTCTTCTTCAGGTAGTCATTTTTTCGACCCTTCCAACGTATTTCTTTACACTAAACTAAGAATTGCACATTCGGATTTTACAGATTGCGAAGAGGGTTACGCTGTATACCCTGAAAACAACTTCCTACACATACCGATAAGTCAGTGTGATGTGTACCAGATCAAACTAACGTTTCGCCTGGAGGTAGCCATCAACATTATAGAGCCTATTTAGAAACTGTTTTAAACTTTACGAGATGCAAAAAAGATACATTTGGTGGCTCAGGGGTATTATACCCCGAATTGATGAACAGTGTGAAAATAAATTTTTAAATTTGAAAAAGAAAATATACGATTGCTTCGCGAGGCTTCATTCGGATTTTTTATCGCAAGATAAGTTGCTTTTGAACGGTGTTGAAATGAGGATTAAAATTACACGTACAGCCCCGAGATATGCTTAAATCTGGATGAGGGTAGTGACCTATCTGCCAAACATTTTAGATACGTATCTTAGAGTTCGTCGCGTGAAGCTGTCTTCTACGAGGCAGATGGAAATTGAAAAGCACCTGTTGAAAGATACAGCCAAATACCCGATGAGACGGGTGAGTTTAAAAACGCATACCGTTACGGCGGGTGTAACCACCAAACAGAGAGAAAATGTAGCCTTGGGTATTCTCCCACAGCGTGTTCTTATTGGCTTGCTCGACCATAAATCCATGGTCGGCGACCATAAGAAATCCGTTTTCAAATTCCTAAATTTCGGCTTGAAGAGCATAAATTTACATATTAACGGTGCATCTGTTGATGGTGGTTTGGAAGTGAGATACTCTACAGAAACCGAATTTTCTTTATGTTCACGTGCGTACCATAATCTATTCCGCGATATTAATGGGTGTGATGTATTTGGATCAGGTGTCACTATAGATGAGTTTATAAATGGAATCACAAAGTACGCATTTTATCTGTCGGCGGACCAGTGTGTAAGCTTGAACACGAATCTGAATCCCCAGACGCATGGCAGTCTCGGTGTAAGATTTGAGTTTGGTGAAGACTTAGCCAACCCTATAAGTGTACTGTTTTACTTGGAAAGCCAGAGTGTCATCGAGAGTGATCGTTTCAGAAGTGTATCTGGCGATTTTTAAAAATAATGGACGAAATGACGATACGCGCAGTTATGAACCCGGGTTGTTTCACACGAAACATATTCATCGGGACTTATGCGAAAAATGAAAAATTTAAACAACCGATCACGAAAATATGTCGCATTTATAGTAAACGCAGACTCGCTTGGTAGCCCGGGTACCCACTGGTTCGCGATATTTGTTAGAAATAGAAAATGTGTCTACTGCTCTGATTCTCTAGCAATACAATTGTGGCTCGACCCCGTAATTATGGATTTTATAAAAAAAGCTACGTGTACAGAGAGTTGTATGGAATCCACAAAGGTATCAGTCGCTTTGCTCAAATATGTGTGGGCACCACAGCCTCTGCTTTATTTCATTTCTCGCTCGCGGGAACAGCTATTCAGACTTCTTAAAAAAGCTAGATTTGTGTGAATATGTGGCTAATGATAACATCATATTTAGTGAGGTAATCCGCAGATTCCTCTTTGTAAATGAAACGCGTATTGTATAGAACATGTATATATGCTACGTGCCGATGCAATAAACCGATATTACGTAAAAATGTGTTAAATAAGATGGGTTGTTACAAGAATTATGTTAATTTTATAATTAAAATGTTGAGTGGTATTAATAAAATGTTGAAAATATTTGGCTTATTCTTACCCCCTACCCACATACACGTACAAGATAATAAAAAATTTACATCACCTCATCGACAATCTCACATTCGGGTAACGCCGGCTGATCGTCCCTGAAGAGGAAAAAAGCTTTCGATATGGTTAGCGCAATAGCAAATGTTTCACTGAAATTCCGAAATGAGGATGACCAAGAGTCAGAGAGATATGCAAGAAGATCGCCAGTAGAGTGTCCCTTGCGAAACCCATAGTGACGATCTGAAAGAAGATTGTGAGAAGAGAGGTTTTCAAGAATCTTCCTATTAAGGATATGTCCAAAACTTTAGAAAGCAAGAAATATTGGCAATTGAACGATAGTTGGAGGGTTGAGAGCGGTCACCCTTCTTTGGGACAGGCTGAATGAAAGCGAACTTTCAGCAGGAAAGAAAAGTACCGGAAAAAAGACAAAGACGAAAAAGTTTGCCTGTGCAGAAGCACAATTCTTGAGAATAAGAGGGATACCACCAGGACCATACTCCTTCCTAGAGTTGAGCCCAGATAAGGCACGAAAAAACATTTTTTGGAAGAGATTCTAATTTCAGACATAATTAAGTCGAATGGGGGATAAGATGGAGGAACAGAACCGGAAGTGAAAGTTTGAGCGAAGAGTTTAGCTTCATCAGGAAAAGAGACGGCAAATGAGCCGTCAGAATGAGAAAAAAGGAGGGAAAGAAGAAGTAAAGTTGTTGGAGAGGGTTTCTTATAGGTACTAGTGAGAGCGAGAAGAATTAGAATTGGATAAGTTTTCACATTTTTGTCTGATGAAGGAATTTTTGGAGTCAAATAACAGATTTTGCATGATTTCGGGCAGAAATATAAGCTGAGTGAGAGTCAGGAATTTGGTGGCGATGGTACCTTCTGAAAGCCTGCTCTATTTTGCGGTAGCATTCGAACAAGCAAAGTTTTTCCCATAATCAAGGGTTTTTCGCATAAGAAGTAGGAAAAAATATGCCGAGAGAATCACCTTCGTGATACACTCAGCGCACTCGGAGGGTCGCCAGTCACGGAAGCAGTAATTATAACATAGGAAATCAAAGAAGTACTGCCCAAGGGCCTCCCAACGGGCAACACCAAAGTGCTAAAGGTGATTCTTGGGAGGATCCAAAGGCCGAACTGGAGCGATAGGACAGGAAACAGATATAAGATTGTGGTCAAAGGAGCCCAACGGAGAAAAGAGTTTATCAGACTAATAAGGATGATGATTGGTGATAAATAATTCTAGAATGTTTGTCCTATCTCCAAGGTGATCGGGGATATGAATAGGGTGCTTTACAATCTGCTCTAGGTTATTCAGGATATAGAGGCTGTAAGCTAGTTGACCAGGGATGTCAGTGAAATGAGACGAAAACCAAAGGTGGTGGCGGACATTGAAATCTCGTGAAATGGAGATTTCAGCGAAAGAAGAGTGGGATAGAGTGGGTTCCACTTTGGGAAGTTGGGTATCATAGAGCTTTGGATAGAGAGTAGAATTAGGAGAAAGGTAGACAGCGCAGATGTACCTATTTAGTTTGAGAGTGGCAAGTAAGCCGTAGCCAGAGGGTGTAGATTTGAAGGATTCAAGTTCGGGAATACGAAAGCAAGTTAGGTCATTGCGTACATATACCCAACACCCACCTTTGGAATGAAACTGAGTATAGAGAAAGTAGGAGGGTAAAGAAAAGGGGTTGCTGGCAGTCGTCTCAGATACCCAAGTTTCAGTGAGGAAGAGTAGCTGAGGGTTAGAGAAGGTGAGATGGCGTTCAACAGTTGGGATTTCGAGGAAAGGCCACGAATGTTCAAGAAGTTTATGAAAAGTAAGTCAGACAGAGGTCCAGGACATTTCGAGTGGGTGGAGGCCAAGCCTGCGTTCCCGGTACCGGCAGCGGGGAGCCAGAAGTGGAGACATTTATCCCTCCCCCTCCCCAGGGGACTCCGAGGCTCTTTAAAACGATGCTTACTTTTTTAATTTTGAAAAGATTGTGTTGTGTGTAAGATATATGCACAGTATATGTACTGTAGTGAGGAATAGAGGGAGCAGTGTGTTTTTGAGAGCATGCTGAACTGCTTGCAGGGTAGATGAGATACGGAAAAAGCTCAGCTGAGAAGGAGAGTGACAGGAGAAACATGCGTTCCAGCACCCACTGTCCCCTGCCTAACGCCCCTCCTCCTGGAGTACTTCCCTAGTCTAATGGTGTCCACAATCTCCTCACTATATATATATATATATATATATATCCATCTTTTATGACATGCGAAGATTTTGAGTGCCGAAAAGTTGAGGGCACTGCACATCCATACAGTCATTTAGTACCCATCCAGTTGATTTGACAAAGATTAGATTTCGTAAAGTCACTCTAGACTTGTAAAATGTGAAACCTGAAAGATATAATTCGAATAAAATTTCAGATCACTTGATAGTATATATATATATATATATATATATATATATATATATATATATATATATATACACATATATATATATATATATGTACGTGTGTGCGTGTGTGTATATTATATACCTTTCCTTTCAACCTTTCAGATGCTCTGTTCAATGATTCCTCGTTTCGCGTAGGTCAGACTTGTTGCCCTTCTTCTTGAGTTGGCGTGGTGACGTAGAGTTGGTTTTTTGCGCTCTCCACGGGAGATAGATATCTAATGCAGAGAAATTAATATTTAAAAATTTTAACTCTACCCTAAATTGTAGTGTTAAAATGCGCCCTCAAAACAGGACGCTGGGGTTAATAGACGTATATACATAAACAAATATTTTTATACTTTTCAAATATATATATTCGTTTGCTTAAAAGTAAACGAATATTGATATTTGAAAGGTATAAAAATATTTGTTTGTGTATATACATCTATTAACCCCAGCGTCGCTATACCTTTTCAAATATCTGCATTTGAAATCTTTTGGGGAGAGCAAGCTTAATTGGTAAAGCATATATTTAATTAAACTCGCCAAAAAAAATTCAGAAATATGGGTAAATGATCCCGTTATATCGGCTTGAGGAAGTTTAAATATACAATCGTTAAAAACTTTCAATGAAGAATTAATTCACTTTATTGCGTTGTGAAAGGAGAAAAATTAGTTAAGTTAGGCTTTAACTTCTATTTTTTATAATATGCATAGAAAATACCCTTCTAAAATGATTAAGTAGGGCATAGAAATATGCATAGAAAATGCCCTACTAAAATGATTTCTATAAACCGCAACATTTATATAGGAAAATATTATTATATTTTAAAGGCTTACGCATTATATTCTGTTCGACTAGCACACACATATATATATATATATATATATATAAGGATATAAAGTATGAATAATAGTAATATTATTATTTATGCGTTTCTAATAAGTTTGTTTACTTGATTTTTTACGCGTACAGCTCTAAATAATATTCGTTAAGAATTTTATTCCTGGTTAAAAAGGAAAAATAATATTTGACCCGCGAGATATGGCTCTCGTGAGGTACCTGAAAACCGCTATTTTCCAGTACAGTGTGATTTCGCGAAAGGGTTTGTTTACAATCATTTGGCTACCGTATCATAGAATAGAATAGAAGAGAATAACCTTTATTAATAATAATAAAATAAATACATTTTTTTCAATTTACAATGACATGAATAATTTTGAAGATCGACTATTTATTTTATTTTATTTGGCCCTTAAGCTTTAGGCTTTACTGGGCTCTTATTAAAAATAAGCAGCTACTTGTTATTATTAATAATAAGTAAATAAATAAGGCATACATTTAATGAATACTTAAGCATATGATTCTACATGAGCAATGTCAGTATCTCTACTGAATTCAAATCTGTCAGCAGCATTGCGGAACACAGTTTGGAGCATGACAGGGGTTATTTTTGTAACTGCTGTTACGATACGCGCACGTAAATCTTGCATATCTGTAACCCTCATTTGATAGACGTTTCATTTGATAAAGCCCCATGCAAAGAAATCCAAGGGGGTTAGGTCAGGAGATCGAGCCACCCAGGGCCTGTTGCCTCCACGTCCCATCCACCGATTTGGAAATCGTTCATTTAGGTACTCCCGAACAATGTTTGCGTAATGACAAGATGCCCCATTTTGTTGAAAGACGACAGTGTTTAAAATGCCATCTGAATGAAGGTGGGACATTTACGTCATGCTCCAAAATGTGTTCCGCAATGCTGCTGACAGATTCGAATTCAGTAGAGATACTAATGGTGCTCATGTAGAATCATATGCTTAAGTATTCATTAAATGTATGCCTTCTATTATATTGTTATTGAATTTTACCGTTTTTGCTACGTTTTCACTGAAATAGATAGGGACTTTATGAACACCCTGTATGTTAGCCATTTACATATTTCTAAATGGTGTTTTATTTGAAAGTTTCATCTCAAATGTTAAATAATTGTTTGGGGATATACAAATGATTGACCGATTTAGTTATATACGAAGGAAACAAGTGTAGTGAAGTGAATATATAATTCCTGTTTCGAAGGAAACAAGTGCTTTGCTGGGAATATATAAAGGATTTTTCTAATTTAGTTATATACGAAGGAATCAAGTAAATATACAAATGCATTTTCTAATTTAGTTATATACGAGGTGCTAATGAATCAAGTGAATATGTAAATGCATTTTCTTTTCTGAGTGATTCAGGCACTTTGCTGGGATAAAGCAATATATATATATATATATATATATATATATATATATATATATATATATATATATATATATATATATATATAATTTATATATATATATATAGCAGTACGTCTATTGTCGAAACCTTATTCGTCTATTATAGCCTCATAATTGTATTTTAATAGTTTTGTTTATTATTTGGGGCGAGACCTTACCGGTCTAATGGTGGTGATGTAATACTGCTGATGGTTTAGAGGGGATTGTGAGGTATTCTAAAGAAGACGTATGTATTTTGTTATTTTTGAGATGGGGGATGTGCGGTAGTCAAGGTAGGTATATATATATATATATATATATATATATATATATATATATATATAAGCCAAATGGATGTGATGCTGAAGCCGACCAGGGTGGCTGGGCTGATCTTCATTATGCGATGAGCCGTGGCAGTGAGAACATCTCCATTAATATATACAGTACACATATTAATGAAGTAGCGCAACCTGGCAATTTTTTTTGCACGCGCTTCTTTCTTTTAATATATAATATATATATATATATATATTGTCTTCTAAGCCAGTCGGCTGATTACACCTTCTAAGCCAACTGAGGCTGTCAAGAACTTCAGTATGCAACAAGACATGCCAGTGAGAACATCTCCTCTTCCTTTCTCTTACTGTACGTTACTTTCTTAGGTTAGGGTTAGGTTACGTTACCCCTTTGGAGGGAGGTCTTTACACCGGGCCTCCCTTCAAAAAACCCTCTCCCCCTTCATGCAACTTGGAGGGAATAAACCCATCCGCCTTGTCACATATCCCCTCCCCCACTCTCCAATCCCCCTACTCCTACCCCCTCCCCTTTGCAACATTAATCATCTTGCATTGCAATTGATTTGCACTCTACATTTTTGCAGGCATACTACTTTGGTAGCTGTTCATATAGACTTGCAATAATCATAATGGAACCTTATCTCCACTAATAATTGTGACGGTCGAACTGCCTGCGAACTTTCTTTCTTTGTTTCTTATGGCCGGCCAAACCACTGGACAGATTTGGATGAGACTTGGGGGATAGGGGTAACTGAGACAGGGGAAGAACATAGGCTATGTGGCGTCAGCCTCCGAGGTAATCTCAGGCCTCCGTATTCCGGGTTGGTTGAAAGATAGTGACATCATACTCACGTCATAAAAGATGTGACATAAAATGAGAGGAACTCTATCATAAACACGTTATAAAATGGGCGGAGCCCTAGCATATATATATATATATATATATATATATATATATATATATATATATATATATATGCGCCTCGGTGGTGTAGTGGTTAGCGTCGCTGACTATGAATCCATCGGCCACGGATTGAGACCCGGTGACGGCAGCCGGCGCGCAGCAAAACCCAGCTGTTCATCTTTCTACACATTAAAGAAAGTGGTTGGTAGATAAATGGGTACCCTGGGTGGCCTAGTGCTTAAGACGGGCTGCTGGTGGGGCGTGGTTCAGATTCCACGTTAAACTGTAGGTCTAAGGTGGAGTGAGAGGCTTGACCTTCGTCGGAATGAACAATTCGGGCAGAAGCTAACCAGAGGTTAACCAAAGATATATGTGTGTGTGTATATATATATATATACGAAACCTACGGTAAAATTATTGAATACCCGGTTAGATCAACTGTCCGCCTTTGACGATTGATTAGGTTAAGTCGTGATATTTTCGTTAAAACTAACGAAAATATCACGACTTAACCTAACCAATCCTTAAAGGCGTACAATTAACCTAACCGGGCATTCAATTAATCTAATCGGGCATTCAATTAACCTAACCGGGCATTCAGTTATAGGCTATGTGGCTTCGGCCTCCGAAGTCATATATATGTAAAGTGACCAGATTTATTTAAGTTATAAGTGGGACATATCCTGAACCCCACCCATTGAGGGGTCCAATGGGCAGAGGGGTGTCTCCTTGCAGTGGTTGAGAAAATTCTGAAATTCCACTACTCAAAAAACACGTTTTGGTGGCATCGTAAGCAGATATTTCAGTGTTAATTTCAGCCACTGTCCCGGCAAAAATCGAGACTCTGGTGAAATTATTGAATGCCCGGTTAGGTTAATTGAATGCCCGGTTTGGTCAACTAACCTAACCGGGCATTCAATTAACCTAACTGGGCATATATATGGAGTTCAACGCTGTTCACGATTATATTAATTGATTAACTTTATGAATACAGACATTACATTATAATTACCTGTATGTCAATGACTGCACATTCAATTGTCCTTTAGATATATATGTGTGTTATATGTTGTTGGACTCGGTTGTCCCCCCTCCACCCCCACTTCCCCCAGTTGGGGTACCTTGACTAACACTGCGGGCGTTGCTAAATGTACTGTGTCGTCTGTGAGGAAAGGAACATTATACAGGGTGTACATAAAGTCAGGATCTATTTTTGTGAAGCACTTGGAAATTATATGGAATTCAATCATAAAATGATAAAGTGGTAACATTTATTAAATAATTAAGAGTAGGATTCGACGTGACGCCCATCAGTATCCCTGCACAGCTCAAATCGTTCCGCAGCATTTCTAAACACATTCTGGAGCATTTGCGGGGTTATGTTATCTGCAGCAGTTCGTATACGTGTACGTAAGTTTTCAAGACTCGTAATCTTCGTCTGATAGACTTGCGATTTGATAAAGCCCCATGCAAAGAAATCTAAAGGGGTTAAATCTGGTGATCTCGCTGGCCAAGGTCTGTTGCTTCCGCGTCCGATCCAGCGATTTGGAAAACGTCCATTTAGATCAGTGATGCACAAACCCTGGCACGCGGGCCAAATGTGGCCCCCACGGGTTTTTTCAGTGGCCCCACGGGTCTTTTCAATTCAATGAAAAAGTTAGAATATAAAAGTGACCCAATTTATGACTTTTGAAAACGTTTTCTGTGAAGGGAGATGGAAAGTAAGTAGGCTAATACATTTAGTTATTTTCTTCGCTTGGCCCTCACATCAAAAAAGTTTGTGCACCACTGATTTAGATAATCCTGAACAATTTTGGCATAGTGACAAGGAGCACCATCATGTTGATAGACGACGGGGATAGGACTGTTAGTACCGTCGTCTATCAACATGATGGTGCTCCTTGTCACTATGCCAAAATTGTTCAGGATTATCTAAATGAACGTTTTCCAAATCGCTGGATTGGACGCGGAAGCAACAGACCTTGGCCAGCGAGATTACCAGATTTAACCCCTTTAGATTTCTTTGCATGGGGCTTTATCAAATCGCACGTCTATCAGACGAAGATTACGAGTCTTGAAAATTTACGTACACGTATACGAACTGCTGCAGATAACATAACCCCGCAAATGCTCCAGAATGTGTTTAGAAATGCTGCGGAACGATTTGAGCTGTGCAGGGATACTGATGGGCGTCACGTCGAATCCTACTCTTAATTATTTAATAAATGTTACCACTTTATCATTTTATGATTGAATTCCATATAATTTCCAAGTGCTTCACAAAAATAGATCCTGACTTTATGTACACCCTGTATATGCGGGCAACTGTACATTACTATTGTTTATTCAGTTTTTGTGTGTAATCTAGGATTAAAGACACATTACTCGTGATTGTTCAGTTCTTATCTCTCATGTATAATATTGACTTCTTTGTATGGTAGTGGTATAATACCTTCAATAATAACCTTGCATTTGTCATATCGATAATGATAATTTAAGATTAATACATACTTTAACTATTAATAATATTTATTTATTTATTATTAATTAAAAATAACTATATGTTTTATTTTAATAAGAGCCCAGTAAAGCCTAACGCTTAAGGTTCAAATTAAATAAAATAAATAGTCCAACTTCACAATTATTTGTCATTGTAAATTATAAAACTAATGTATTTATTTTATTATTAATAAAAGTTATTCACTTCAATTCAAAAAATTAAAAAACTATAACATATAATTCAATTCAATGTGCTAAGTACGGCCCCCCCCCCCCAACTTCAAGACAAGACACCCCAAAAATTAGATAAAATAAAATAAAATACAATAATAATAATAATAATAATAATAATAATAATAATAATCTGCCAAAAAATATAATATTAATTAAATAAAAAATACATAAAATCATCTTTAAAAAAAAGTAAAAATTAGTAATAACATGTAATAAATGAAAAAAATACACTCACCATTAGGGTCTCTTGGAGTTGGATTCTTAACCACAAGTGCCTTACCTCCGTCGTCGCGTTTTTTTATATATTTTTAAAATAAAATTTTATTTATTTAAAAAAAAATATATATTTGGACTGCGTTAATCCGAAACCGCGCAAATAGGAGGCGCGTAAATCGGGGGGGGTTAATATACAGTGTATATATATATATATATATATATATATATATATATATATATATATATATATATATATGGAGTGAATTTCACAATTAAACACGTGAAATGAATGAATGATGTAAACCCACAAGGAAAAGGAAAAATGATTCCAAGGCCTTTCGTGTATTCAGAAGTACATCTCGTCACGGAATGAAGAGAGCAGGCAAGATGCCCACAATATATACTGTACAGCGGGACGGAAAAAGAGATTAACACATAATTAACAAGACTTAATGACAGACAGAAGGAATTTAAACAAGATATGGTCAATTTTATATATGGATTGACGATGGGAAATCCCCTCTCACCTATATTGGCTAACTTATATATGGAATTTTGGATCAAATGTAGAATTCGGACCCCAGCCTTTTTTAGTTAGCTTTATAAGGCTAACTAACGAAAATATCATGACCTAACCTAACCAATCGTCAAGGGCGTACAGTTAACCTAACGATTGGTTAGGTTAGGTCGTGATATTTTCGTTAGTTAGCCTTATAAAGCTAACTAAAGAAGGCTGGGGTCCGAATTCTACATTTGATCCGGAATTTTTTTAAAGTAGAATTTTGCCTACGATTGTTAATTTTAACCTTCTTTGGTACAGGTATATAGATGATATTTTATGCCTTTGGCCTAATAATTTGGATGTTGACTTATTTCTTGGTAGGCTCAACAATTTAGTCCCATCTATTAAGTTCACGATGGAAAAAGAAAATGATGGAAACTTATCTTTTGTGGATCTAAAAAATCGGAGATGCTCTAATCAGTTCAAATATGAAGTTTATCGCAAGCCTACTAATAATAACTCTTACGTGCTTTTTATTCTGACCATCATCCCTCGATTAAATCTTCTATTTTCTCTGGTATGTTCCTTAGAGCATTGAGAGTTGCTAGTCCTGAATTTTTAGATTCCGAGTTATGCAATATCATGAATATTGGTACTAAATTATGTTACCCTATTTCATTTTTAGATAATTGCCTTTGGAAAGCCAAGAATAGGTATTATAATAATGTAACTGAAAGGAATTTGAGCGTAAAAATATCCTTAGCCTACTTTACCATGTTAATTTTCAATATCTTCCGACTTTACTTAAAGCAATTGGCATCAATGTAGTCTTTAAGTAAAATAATACTGTTAAATCACGCCTAGTTAAGAATAGCCGGATAATGTTGTTGGTTGTGTGTATTCGACCGGATGTACACAATGTAACTTAGTACATATAAGCCGACGGGTAAAACGTTAGATATTAGGGTAAAACAGCATAAATATGCGTGTAGAACAGCAAATAATTATAATGCATTGTTTAACCATATGTACTCGTATAGATGTAATCATAGCATCAAGTGGGATAGTTCTAAAGCGCTTGTTAAAAATAGTGATATAATTTAAAGAAATATTCTAGAATGTGCATTTATGAATTTTAAAAATAATTTCAATAACAGTGCGGGAATGTATAAAATTGACCATATCTTGTTTAAATTCCTTCTGCCTCTCATTAAGTCTTGTTAATTATGTGCTAATCTCTTTGTTTCCGTCCCGCTGTACAATATATATTGTGGGCATCCTGCCTGCTCTCTTCATTCCCTGACGAGATGTACTTCTGAACAGACGAAAGGCCTTGGAATCATTTTTCCTTTTCCTTGTGGGTTTACATCATATATATATAATTTTTGTTTAGGGGGGCTGGTTGGGTTCGGATGAAGTTCTGAACCAAGCTTAAATATTATGCAATCATTCCCATGAAAGTACTTGGTAATAAGATTAATGTTCAATGATTACCAATTTATTAGGAACGCTCAATCAAAACCAAAAATAAATCTAGACGACTGTCCAACCTATCACAGGACACAGAAAAGTCATTGAAAAATACATCCACAAATACAAATATTTAGCTTGGGGCTGTTATAATACAGTAAATCTCTGATTATTTCATAAATCAAAAAGAAAATTACTGTAAATTATATCATTCTAGTTTGAAACATACATTATAAACAGATGTGTGGATGTGCTTAGGTTGCGATTCGCGAAACATCTGTATCAATAGGAAGGCTAGAGCCCCTTCAGCTCCCTCTGGATCCGCTACTGAGTATATATATATATATATATATATATATACAGTAGCAATGAGTGTGTGTGTGTGTGTGTTACTCAAACTCGATACTACTTTTAAGATTGTGATAGCTCGGAGAGCCGCATGCGAATCCTTCGTCGGAAAGATTTGGCTCAAATTTAAGATCCAAATCTTTTTTCGAATCGGAATGTTGAAAATTCTTGAGATTCAAAATTCTTATTGGAACTTTAAATTGAGACTATAAAATATACTTCTTTATTTTTTTATTGATAATGAATTTGTGGAAGATTGTAATTTCAATAAAGGCTTATTTTCAACGAGAAATATACTCGAAGAAATATACCATAAAGGAGACAAGGAAGGAGACAATCAATTATTACATTAAACTAAATTGCCTCATACATCATATATGAAGAAATATAAAAGGAAAGTGGTAAAAATCTCTCTTCATCATACCCTTTATAGAGAAAACAAATCGTATTAAAGTATACATTCTTTATTGATTTCTATTCCGAATGTCTTTATTGTATTTCTAAAAGTTTCTTCATAAGATGTTCATAGAATAAGTACATTGGAAATTGTTATTACAATAATTTCCAGGCTGTTGGCTTGGTCGTTGTGGTCCAGTGGAGTGGCCTACCCGGTCCCCCGACCTGACACCACTAGACTTTTACTTCTGGGGACACCTCAAAGCCATTGTGTATGGTCTGAAGATCCGGGACACAGACCACTTGAAGCAGCGCATTACAGAAGCCTGTGCTGCAATCTAGCCCGATGTCCTAGAAAGAGTCCAGGTCGAGTGCGGAAACAGAGTCCAGAAATATCTGGAAGTGAAAGGAGAACATATAGAGCACATCTTATAACATTACTTGTAACACGTGTCTTTTGTAATAAAAGTTTCCTATCCTTCCTATGTTTCCGGACTTTTAACATCCTGTATAGGATTTTGAATGGAGAATGATAAGGTTACGTTATACGCACCTGATTCTTCAATTCATTCTTTGATTATAACAATTACATTTACTCTTTGCTAAACGTCTACTTGACAGCAGTTTTGAAAAGTAGTTGCTTCTTAGACTAAATGCTTACTTAATAGAGATCCAAATCCGCGGCGTCTCCAGAGAAGAGATATCCAGTTGTAAGTCACGTGAATGAGTCTACCAGTACTATACGCACCATCCGAAAGAGTGAAGAACAGATGCGTGCTATTTTCATTTAATATATTTTTATTTATCATATGTAAATATCATTATGGTTATGATTTTATTATGTTCTTATTTCATATACAATATAGGTAGGGAAATTCATTTGTGTGTGAATAAAAAATCTACATATCTAAGTATTAATGGGAGACCTTACGCGGCCGCGTTCACGTATCCCCATTTATCCCATAAGGTATTAAGTTTGTCCAACGCAGATTTACCTAACGCGCCGTTCTCGAGGAACCTAACCCCCGCGTTGGACGAGGGTTTACCGTAATACCTTATTACATGTATTTAAAGGGGATCTATTGATCCGACTTACGAACACATTTTCAAGAACACATTGTGTTCGGAAGCTGGGGACTACCTGTATATGGATTTCAGATTTCAAACTAATTTCACATTTTCAATGAAACTGACTGACCTAACCTAACTTAAACGAGGCCTAACCTAGCCGGGCACAATGTAATCTAACCTAATCCAACTGAATCTAACTTGACATAATTTAAACTAACTTTTTAGTACCGACATTATGCATGTCGACATTGCGCGGATCGACTTTGTTCCACTACTCTTCATCCCTAATGCAAACTTGGTTAAAGGAAAAAAAATGTTTCCAAAGTCACGCGAAGAAACTGATTTTCTTGTTATATATTAAAAATTTAATACAGTTTCTTATTTTAGAGAACAAAGGTTTGTTTTTCTTAGTAAATTCTAACACTGTCTCCCTACTTGCTAGCGAGCGTTCCGGTATCGCAAGTATTTCCCAGTTGTACGTGTTATCCAGTTATTTCCCGTTTTATGTTTTCATTTTACCTCTCTCCCTTTTGTCTTCATTTCTCCGTGAATACACACAATAAACGTAATTATTTAAGGAAGATTATATGTACGAGACAGAAAGACGGAAAGAGATCGAAGAAACAGACAGAAAGAAAGATAAGGATCGAGAGAGAGAGAGAGAGAGCGAGAAAGAGAGAGGGATAAAAAAGAATGAAAGACAAAATAATTAGTGTGATCAACAGTTTTTTAGTCCCCAAAAGTAAAGTAAATTTGACAGGCGAAACAACGTTGCTTCACGAAAGAAATTTGATTTGTATCGAAATCCAATTACATTTAAGCCAAATGTATTAATAATACATATATAAAGAAATTCGTCATGGATGATGGAACGTTCCACAAATAATCGATAACAAATCAAGGATTTTATTAGGGCAAGGGTTTTCAAACTGTATTCCGCGAAACACTAGGGTTCCGCGAAACACTAGGCTTCCGTGAGAACTTGATAGGGTTCCGTGGGGCATGTCATGAGAGATAAAGAGAGAGGTAGGATAAAATAATATCAACTGGCATGTATGAATTTACGATATATATTCTGCGAATTCAGTGATTGTGTTTTGAAAGGCAAAGAGAGAGTGGGCGAGAGAGAGAATTTTAATTCAAACGATGAGATATCCAGAATAAGTGTTGCCCTCTCGCAGCCACAGTAAGAAACAGGAGCCCATTTTGTAAACAAAACACAGCTGATGACCACAAGCACTGGTCTCATTGATTTGGTGAGTTTTTCTATGTTTTTAGGTTTAGTTTTCTCAGTTCACGGAAGTTATGATCACAGTAATGTAATATTGAACTTTTATCCAAAGAAAAGCAATTCCATCCAAGTCATTGAACATTTGTTTGATTAACTATTAAAATTACTTCTCAATAACTGTAAAATTCCTCACTTTTAATTATTTTGCATTGAAAACTTTAATTTTACAATAAACATGATATTTTTTATATTTATAATTTATTTTACGCTGACAGTAATGTGGGGAGGAGAATTTAAAATAAATACGTCAATAAAAGTAAATTGTCTTTTTTTCTTGTAAATTTCTGGAGGGGATTCAAAGAAGTTTCACAGCCAAGATCAATGGGTGCAAAGAACTAAATTACTGGGAAAGGTTACGAGAACTAAACCTATATTCACTGGAAAGGAGAAGAGAGAGATACACCATTATTTACACTTGGAAAATAATGGAGAAACTAGTCCCTAATCTTACTCTGAATCCCATAACTCCCCAAACAACGGTGGAAGGTAGAAACGGTAGACTGTGTCGTATTCCCAAATTGAAGGCGAGACAGGGAACATCCTTAACCCTGAAAGAAAATAGTTTTGTAGTGAGAGGACCAAAACTATTTAATCAGCTGCCCAAAGACCTAAGAAACACGAAGGGAGTTGCAGTGGAAATCTTCAAAAGAAGACTTGACGCCTGGCTCAGAACAATCCCCGATGAGCCGGGCGTACCTGGCTATGTGAGGTGGAGAGCGCAAGAATCCAACTCACTACTTCACCAGGCCAACTCGAGAGGAGGGGCGCGACACGCTTGACCTTCGCGAAATGAGAAATCATCACGTGGAACCTTTGTAAGGTTGTAAGGTAAGGTATATATATATATATATATATATATATATATATATATATATATATATATATATCGAACATAAATCATGTTCAAATAATGTTTGGCATTCCTCTCTTCAATGACTTCGTTTGAGGTTTAAAATTTAATGATAATTCATTTCATTTGAAATGTAATTTGAACACGCACGCGCGCACACACACACACACACACACACACACACACACACACACATACACACTATATATATAATATATATATATATATAGGTATTGTATATATATTTCTTTGTTATTTATATATATATATATATATATATATATATATATATATATATATATATATATATATATATATACCCACACACACACATATATATATATATATATATATATATATATATATATATATATATACCTGGTGTGCGAGAATTATCTGTACAATTTTTGGCTGTTATTAAAAGTCAACCATGAAGTGTAGAAATTCCAGTGTTGTCCCATTTTACAGAGAATCTCATTAAGTTTTTTCTGATACCACGTTTTGACAAGTTTTTCAGAAATGTACGCGGGTGACAGACATTGATGATTTAAATCAAGAATCACAGCTGCTATTGAGCGAATTGATGTGGATATGCTGCAGCGTACATGGCAACATTTGGAGTATCGATTGGATGTTTTGCGAATCACTAATGGTGCACATATCGAATGTTTGTAACAACGTTACTTTAATAAAAGAAACTTTTGAAAATACAGATTCTAAATAATCTTGTTTAAGAATTTTACGTGTGTTATCAAGAATTTTATTAAAAGATGAAATTGTACAGATAATGTTCGGACAGACACACTGGAATTTCTAAAAAACTTGTCAAAACTTGGTATCAGAAAAAACTTAATGAGATTCTCTGTAAAATGGGACAACACTGGAATTTCTACACTTCATGGTTGACTTTTAATAACCCAAAAATTGTACAGATAATTCTCGGACACCCTGTATATATATATATACACATCTTGGTTTGGCTAACCTTGCTTTTCTCCCGACCGAATTGTTCACTCTGACGAAGGTCAAGCTTGTTGTTCCACCATAAACCTACAGCTTAACGTGGAATCCGAACCACGACCCACCACGGGTGGTCAGAAATTAGTCAAATTACAAAGTCCTTGCCCGGACTCAATCTCACGACTCCTGATCAGTTGCAGCCCAGCGTCTTAACCACTAGGCCATACAGGGTACCGATTTATCTACCAACTTATTTTTACTGGGAGGACGAACAGCTGGGTAAGCTGCGCGCTGTCTGCTTTCACCGGAAATCGAACTCGGGGCCGGTAGATTCGTAGTCAGTGATGCTAACCACCTAGGCTTGACCTTCGTGAAATGAGGAGTCATCGCACAGAACATTTGAAAGGTTGAAAGGTATATATATATATATATATATATATATATATATATATATATATATATACAGCTGTTACAAAAAAACTAGCAAAAGGCAAGTGTTTCAAATGAATTCAGTTTGAGAAATAATCGCTGTTTGAAGGGTAATGCAGTAATTGTAACAAATAATGTTTAAAGATTAAACCACCTTTATAACGACTGCAATTTAAAAGTTTGGTTTATTTCCTGCAAACTCTCAACTTCACAAACCAAGGAAATAGTGTTCCTTTGTATATTTTTTTTAAGTAAACTTATTTTCATTTAAGATACTGAACTTGATAATGCTTTCCCTGAAACTGGAGAAAGTAGAGAAATAATGGAATCAAAATGAAGTACCCATGCGCAGAAACTAGTTAATTCACACAAAAATGAGAGGAAATTACGATTTTCGATTTTTGTGTAAACAATATAAGGAAAATCCTGCGGAGATTAGTGGCTTTGCGTTTTTAACTCAGTGATTTAAGAAAGTATAAAAAGGAGGAATTCCTTGACCGCTTTTGTGTATGACGAAGGAAAAATCGTGAACCACTTGTGTATGCTAAATCGTTCGAAGCAAAACAATGAAAGTCGGGAAATGAAAAAAATTCTAATTCCTCAAAAGCCATTCCTCCCTCTTTGTGAAGGGTTCGAGGTTTCTCCCGGGTGTTCTCCCGCAATGTTATTGATCAGGCATTGCCCCGTTCGTGGGTGGTAGGGTGGTCCATAATTTCACTTTTTAAAGTTTTTAATGGTCCAACGGGCTAATGTTGTGGGCATTGGTGCAAGAAACAACATGGTTACCAGTTTTTGGAGTTCCGGTAATATCAGACACCCCCCACCCCCACCCCCACCCCCCCAATTTATATGGGACCTAAAAATTTGACTGAGAAAACGAAAGTTTTTCCGCTTCTCTGTGAAGTGAATAAACATATGACTATATTATTTTTTCTTGGTAATAATATATTATTTTAATTAATTATATATTCTAGGGGTGTTACCGCCACCCTGAAGCATCATCCCAGGCAGCTTCGCGGCGATGGGCTCGAAATTAGACCAGCTTATCAAGCCAGCTACAGTATATTTCGAGTGGGAACAAACCTGATTCCAGGTCCCCATCATTTTTTTTTTTTTTGCATTTATTTTTAAACAAAAATGCATTCCTTTTACAATGATTAAAAAATTATACCAAAGTTTAATTAAAAAGATAAATACTTCTGCATAACATTACACAATAAACGCTCACTTAACATAATTATACATTTCAGCCAAAGACTTTTTCTTGAAGTCTGGAAGAAGGCGTCGGTGTTGCTCTATAACTTTTACCAGAAATTGGTTTTGTGATTCATCATTAACAATTCTGTCTTTGAAATCTTCAATTAGCTTGATTGCTCTCTCGGCAGGATCATTCACAACTTTCATATGTTTGACAAAGTTCTCCATAACTTGGAAAGATTTGCAATTTTTCCAAGAAGTAACAGGTTCATTTAGCCAGTCACCACTAGTACCCAAGCATTGCAAAACAATTGAAGAACCCTTACCAACTAACTGACACAGCTTAGTTGTATTTGTCAGTTGTAGTTTTCAACATTAATTTACTCTCCCAGTGAACAATGCAATGCTCTGGAGGATTGAATGATGCCGTAAGTTGTTTTGCACTAAATGCTCTTGTATTTTTACATGAACGTTTAGAAGTAGACTTTGACAGGCTCATGTCATGTATATTTATATTTTATTCTGAGGCAACTGCTGCAGCGTAAACTGTTCTTTGGCTATGCGAGAGATTCAGCCTATCAGCCGTGTCAGAAATCATTTGAGAATCGAAAATGCGAATTCTTTTTTAGGATTTCTTTGAGCCGAAGGTTGAAAATCGGTATCATTTGATTCAGTACTTGATTCATCATTATCTATAGGAATGTCATCATCAGGTGGGATATTCATTTGTTCACCACTGGGTCCTGCATCCATGTCTGCTAAGAGTTTTTCTTTTCTCTCTACGTCATGTCGAATTCTTTGGTTTCGTCTTTCTGTCCGAGTTAATAAGACTTATCAAGGCTGGAGACATACATATTCCGAATAGTTCTTTGATCTTCAAGGAATTTTATATCTTCGCTTTTGTTTCTTGTTGTTCTCATTCTGTCTTTCATTATTGTTTCAATAGCATCTGCTGCCGATATATCCAATAGCATATCTAATTTTTTACAAAAAATATCCTTTTTATCTTCGAAAATATTCCTGTTTTTGTGTTTTTTCAGTGTTTCATACTTATTAACTAAAGTCAGTATCTTTTCTTTTGGTCTTCTGCTTTTGGAAATATCTTGCGTTTTAATGCCAGCTAAGTCCCAGAATTTTTTAACTTTATTAAGTACAACTGTTGCAGCCCCTTCTTTATTGTTCATAATCATATCATTTCTTTTTAAATGATAGAAATGCTGAAGTGCATCTGATTGGGATGGTAGCTGGAATAGTCCTGTAGGAATCAGTTCATCTTTAAGATTACCAATAATTGGATCATAACTACTTTTTCTTAACTTTATATTTAATTTCTTAGGAATAGACATGATATTCATTTAAAATAAGATTAGAATCAACCAAGTGAAAAATGCATCATATACTATATACATCATTGAATATCTGAAAAACACATAAAATATTGGCTTAATCAGCTGTTATAGAACATTTCTATGTATACTATTACGAATAAATAATCAATTTATACACCAAAATGTGCAAAGTTGATTTCTGAGTAAATTGATATGCAATATGTATGCTTTTATTTAAGATTAAATATGATTAATCTTAAAAAAATGCTTAAAAGATGTCGTTTTTACTCAGTTTTTTACTATGCAATATAAATTGGGGATGGGGGGGTCTGATATTACCGGAACTCCAAAAACTGGTAACCATGTTGTTTCTTGCACCAATGCCCATAACATTAGCATGTTGGACCTTTAAAACATTTAAAAAGTGAAATTATGGACCACCCTAGTGGGTGGGTATATCGATATTATTACACGTCTAGTAGCGCAGACAGGACGATATTTTCGAAACCTATTTTACTCCCTGCAGCAAAGTGACTTTCACTGTTTTCATCTTGAAAATGATCTTACTTACTTTATAATAATGACCGTCTCTCTATTACGAATTTTAAACGACAATTATGACTTTCACTGTTATTATAAAACATAACAAAGTTTCAATATTTAATCTTAAGCTTCACATATTAAATTGGATTTCTTAATTAATAAAGGGATCGGAATTCAAATAGGCTAAGGAAATGGGGAATATGGCCTAGCGCGGGAGAAAAATATGTCTAGGGTCCAAAAAGAGAAAGTTCCCTGTACGTAGGCGCTAGGGGAGAACTGAATTAAATTTACTGTTTCAAGTTCATCTTAAAAGTAAGCCCCATTTCCCAAGGGGCTGGGAAGAGACATTAAAATAAAAATTACAAGGGAGGAAAATGCGATTTTCTGATGGACTGTGTACGACCCTCTCTATGACAAACTGTGCTCCATTGACTGACTGACTCTCGATCTGCGATGCTCTCTTTTTCCCTTTTGCCTCAAGAATTCAGATTTTCATCTCAAACTGGGAAAGACAATTGTACTTCTTTTTTTCGTTTGATTCTGGAACCTGGGAATTTGTAAAACTCATGACACAAGGTATTTTAAAATTGTTTCTAACTGGTTTATATTATATAACTGGTTTATGTTACCTGTTTAACAATAGTAAATTATTTAATTTTATGAATCAAGTACTCTTTAGATACTAAAACTCTTTATGAATTGGACAAACATTTGGTGTGGCATCACATGACTGGTATTTCCACACCTCATTGGTTGAACAAATAACGTCACGTATTCCAGTAAAAACATGTTGAAGCTTGCTCGGATGGTTACATGTGTGCAGTCACATAGGCTTTTTTGGATTTACCTGAGGCCTAATTGGAATTTATATCCTAACTTACTTACAGCATATTTTACTTGTTAAAAATTTTTCTATATTTTATATTATTAAATTTCCAATTGTACAATCCCGACATCTAAATTAAATTCTTTGTTATCCACTATTTGATTTCCCTTAAAACTTTGTTTCAAACAATCCCTCTTCTTGTTCTTGCTGTACAAATTGTAAGTGTTAAATGTATCGAAATGTTTCCAAGCCAAAACTTTAAATCGCTCTTGAAAGTTGGTACCGACATTGGATATAATTTCCAGTTACTCTTAGATATTGACTGGTTTCCAGCTAAACTTCGCCATGCAAATCCTGAGTGAGTTTACATGTACAAGTAATTTGGTCGCAGTTCAGCTAAATTAATAATAATTATAATAATTACAGTATATATTCCTGAAAAGCCAAGTACAAAAAACATACAATTATTGCACTAAGTAAAGGATTTAAAGTACTGTATATTTCAAGAAGTGTCAAATTGAAGGCAATAAGAATGACCTTTCCCAGCAAAATTTACATCATTTATAGGTTTGTGATATTTATAGAGCAACTCGGATTCGTTTTTGAAGAAAACAACACAAATTAATTGTAAGTAATTTAAACATAGTCAACACATCATTGCTGTACAACTTTATAGGAGTTTGTTTTGAAGGTATTGTGAAGTTAAAGAAATCTGATATTTAAACATCAAAATGAATTTCAATAAAGGTTTAGGAGAAATGAGGGGAATATAGTATGGAGAGAAGGATTTTCTATTAAGTACAAAAAATTTTCCAAGAAGGTTCGGTTTTAAATTTGTTTCAATTATTCCAAACATTAATTACTTCGTATGAGAGGGGTCTCCTTGCTGTTTCAAGTATGGAGGTAGGTTTTTGCAAGTAATAATTATGCATTACATGAACAACATCGAATTTTATGTATAATGTCGACTTTCGACGTTATGCAAGTATAGTATAGTAAGTATAGTATTTCAAATTTCAAACTAATTTCAGATTTTCAATAAAAACGACTGCCTAACCAGACTAACCTAGCCTAACCGGACTAACTTAGCCTAACCAGACCTAACCTAACCGGGCATAATGTAACTTAACCTAGCCCAACTGAACCTAACCTGACCTAATTTAAATTAACTTTTTAGTATCGACCTTACGCATGTCGACATTGTACAAATCGACTTTGTTCCGCTACCCGATAATTATCATGCCTTAAATTCCTCGAATGGTTTAGTTGGTTGTTTGATATGATTTGCATAATTAACACGAGAATTTCCTTATAAAGTATTTTATGAATGTAAGCACATATTCAGCTTGTATAGATCACCGCTTCTACATTTTCATTTCTGCAAAATAGGAGTGAATTTAAAACAAACAAAACCCTTTATTCAGAAATTGCAATTTGGATATATTGATTAGTATATTCACAGTATTCTAATCTGAATATACCGTTGGAAACATGGAAACTTAACAAAATTAAATGGATTCAGTTTATTTACATGCGCAAACGATTCCCATTGAAGGATATTTTTTCATCTAAAATTACACTTAATACAGTATATATATATACAGGGTGTTATCAAATTATGTTTCATAAATTAGTATACATATTCAGGATGTCAAATTTAACAAAAAAGTCCCTATGAACATAAATCCGTAATCGCTTCGTTTCCGAGATACATTACTTTTTTCCCGAGGACGATCCAATTAAAATGAAAGTCATTAAAGTTTATCAAAGTTTATTTACAGCAGTGCTCAAAATGGTTTCCCTGCATCAGAGTACATGCTTCAACGCGTCTTTGAAAATTTTGCCGCATACGTTCAAAAACACCTACATGGTTGCATATTGCTTCTGAACAATCTTGAACACACTGCCACAATTCGTCTATGTTATTAATTTCTCTTGCATATTTTTTTTTTTAAATAACCCCACAAGAAAAGTCAACTGCATTTATGTCTGGAGACCTGGGTGGCCAAGCGACGGGACCATGCCACCCAATCCACCGCTGAGGTTATTCTGAATTCAGAAAATTTCCAACAGCAATAATATTTTTGTAAACTTAATTGGATTGTCCTCGGCAAAAAAGCAATGTATCTCGGAAACGAAGCGATTGCGGATTTATGTTCATAGGAACTTTTTTGTTCACTTTAAAGTATACTAATTTATGAAATATAATTTGATTACACCCTGTGTGTATATATATATATATATATATATATATATATATATATATATATATATATATATATTAGGGATGTCACGGGTACCCGATCAGGTAATGTACGACTCGATGATACCCGACCCAATCGGGTAATTGCTAAAAAATCTGGTACGGGTAGTAAAAACTAGTGGTGCACCGATTAATCGGTATCGGCACCTGGCATGCCATTAATCGGCATTTTGCCGATATTAGGAAAATACCTTGCATGGCCGATTAATCGGCATTTTGCCGGGTGCCGATACCGATTAGTCGGTGCACCACTAGTACTAAAACCAAATTCTAATTTAATTTTAATTTTATTGTTTTGCAGGTTTTCTTGATATATTTTTTGTATAATATTTTTTAACAAAACATTCAAAATGGCAAATCGTAGTATGGTTCAGGACTATTTTGTCATTGATAAATTAGATAATAGTAAAGCCAAGTGCATGAACTGCACACAGTTAGTAAGTCGCGGTACTAAACCAACAAATTTTGGAACGTCTTCAATACCCGATTGGGTACACTTCGGGTACCTGTACCCGATTACCCGGTAAAAGCGGTACCCGTTGCATCCCTAATATATATATATATATACAGTATATACAGGGCGTCCCAAAAAAATGTATACACACTTTAACAGCTGATAGCTCAATTGATGTTTCTTTCTTTCCAAGTTAAACCCATTAGAATTAATAATGGCAGTCAGACTAAGCTTTGAACAAAGGAAATTCATTCTAAAATGCTACTGAAAGTGTGAAAACGCACTTGAAGTGCAAAGACAGTTTAGGAGGGAGTTTCAAACAGATCCACCAACGCGACTTACCATCACTCGAATTAGAGATAAGTTTGAAGCCGATGGAACTGTTCAGAATGTCCACAAGAAGCGTTCCGGAAGACCACGGACATCGACAAGCCCCACAAAGCAAGAAAGAGTACTGGAAACGTATCACCAAAGTCCAAGAAAATCTGTGCGGCAAGCGAGTCGTGAGGTAGGAATTTCAGAATCGTCTGTCCAACGCATTTTGAAGCGCTGTCAATGGAAAAGTTACATTCCAAGATTAGTCCATGCTATTAATGAAGATGATGATCCGGACCGAAGAGTGGAGTATTGCGAGTGGTACTTGGCACGATGTGGATGTGGATTGGACGAAGGGGTTTCGTAGAATACCCTCCGCGTTCACCAGACCTCACACCACTAGACTTTTTTTTATGGGGATACTTAAAAGACAAAGTCTACGCTATAAAACCTGCAACAGTCGCTGAATTGAGAGCAGCCATTGAACGAGAATGCACACAAATACCAAACGAAATGTTTCGTGATGTTTGCGATTCCATTGCTTCGCGTTATCAGCAGTGCCTGGACCAGAACGGACGTCAGTGAAAATAGGCGTTGACAAAACAATTAAATAATGTCTGTAGATTCTATTAGATTTTGAAAATGAAATGTATTTTAATAAACACTGCCTTTATAATTATTTAAAGTGTGTATACATTTTTTTGGGACACCCTGTATATATATATATATATATATATATATATATATATATATATATATATATATATATATATATATATATATAACGTAAAGAACGACGCTTGTATAGGAGATATTCCGCGCAAGACGAGAGAGCAGGAACGAAACAATGAAAAAATGAGGTAACCACCCGGGTGGTTACCTCATTTTTTCATTTGTATCGTTCTCTCTCTCTAGTCTTGCGCGGAATATCTCCTATACAAGCGTCGTTCTTTACGTTATTTATACTGCGTGTTCTTTGCAGTTAAATGTGTGTGTATATATATATATATATATATATATATATATATATGAAAATGAAAAGGTTTATTGGCAGACTATAGTCCATATGACAAATATTATTAATACAATAACAGTTCACATACTAAGAATAGAAATATATACAGTTGATTAGAAATAATACAGTAATGTCGAAGTCAAGCAGAGCTACAGACAGACGTACATTGCGGGTAGCAAACATTTGCGAAGCTTAGCATCTCGGGGGTAATTTATGTAAGAGTCTAAAAGATCTGTTGTACAGCAAATTTAGGGTTCTCCCAGAACCTTTTTATAATTCACTCAGAGTTGCTGTCCGTATATATTACTGCAGAAAGTACAAAAGAGAGTGTCTTTAGCTTCACTTGTACAGAACCGAAAATTCTTTATAGTCATATTCGCTTTAGCACAAAGGCTTCGAGATTGTTTTCTTATATCCAAGTCATCACTCAAGGAGCTGGTAATAGTTTGACCCAAATACTTAAACTCTTGTACTTCCTCAATTACTTCACCTTTCATTTTAAACTTAATATCAGCTGGCTGATTACAGCTTTTAGGATGAAATTGCATAACCTTAGTTTTTGTAACATTAAAAAGAATATCATGTTTCTGCGAATACACTTCGCAGACTTTTAGTAGCCGATCCAGATCTTTAACAGAGGGACTTATTAAGACCATATTATCGGCATAAACTAAGTCATTTGTCCTTGTGTTAGCTATACAACATCCCACTGTTGCCTCATTAAGTGAAGCAATTAATCCGTCAATGTACACATTAAACAGCATAGGGGAGAGCAAGGAGCCTTGTCTCATCCCGTAAGAGGAGCCAAAACATTCGGATAGTACATTGCCCCACCTAACGGTAAAAGATTGGTGGGAATACCAAAATTTCAATAAATTTAATATGTACATGGGAACCTTCCTGTCTTCTAGTTTTTTAAATAAAATATTGTGGTTCACTCTATCATATGCCTTACTTATATCTAGGAAACAGCTATAAATAGTTGAAGTACTGTCAACGTATTTAGATATTGTTTCTTTAAGTACATAGACATAGATACACACTACATAGGTCAGTTGAGTGAGACCTTTTAAAACCAAACTAATTAGGAGATGTCCATAGGTAATCATTTAATAGGAGTAACAAGAGTTTTTCTAGTAGTTTCGAGAAGCAGGAAGCGAGAGCAATAGGCCTGTAATTATTGCTGGACAGAATGTCTCCATACTTATTTTTGACAAGGGTCAAGATATATACCCTCATGAACTCTGCAGGGATGTAGCTATGAGCAACCATGGCTAATAAGAGCAATGATATATGCAGACATACTACGTTATTGGCATATTTTAAGTGCTCATTCGATAGGTCATCTACCCCTGACGCAGAACCAGTCTTTAACTCTTTAATTAACCTCTTTACTTCAGGAACTGATATCAAAGTATTTTCCCTTGTCCCTCCCACAGTCGTTTCGCTGCAATCTATCTTAAGATTATCCCTACTCACACTGTTAAGAATGTTAGAGTAGTGGTTTTTCCACAGCTTTGCAATTTCATCCTCCTTCGACATCCCATCGATTGTCGGAGGGAGGACACTTTTCAAACCCGTTTGATTCTTAACAAATTTCCAAAATTTGTTGTTATCGCTATTTATGCAATCTTCACAGGCTTTTGATATATATATATATATATATATATATATAATCATATATGAAGTTTTTGATAGGTGTAACGATAATTTGTTTGCGTTCATCCAGTTATAAATGGGGGTGAGCTTCATGTTTGTTCTTTCTTGCAGAGTACGAGTTGTTATCAGATATGAGAAGTGTTCTGTCATCTGTATACTGAATACTGGTTGGGTTATGGCAACTATTAAAATAATTTACATAACATAAAAATAGAAAGAGTCCGTATGCGAGTCCCCTTCTCAAATTTAGTCGTCATTCCCATTTCCTTCTTGTCGTTGAATAAAGATTAATACATTTGATACATTTTCTAGCCCCAATTTTTGCCCATTACTGCGTAAACGATTACAATCGGTTTTAAGGGGGTCACGATTCACCGGGGACAAACGGCAACAAACAGACGTGTGATATGAGATTAAAATAGGTCAAGGAAAAATGCGGTTTAAGTTCTTATTGCTTATAATTTTTTTATATTTGATGCAATAAGAGCATCCTACGTAGATTTTCTCGCTTTAAAGCCGAACTAATGAGGTGACTATATTTTCCTCGGTGAAGAAAGTTATTAGTTGCACATGTATAACTTTCTCGATTTTTTCCCATAGTCAAGAAGATAATGTCGGACGGTAGATTACAAGGTTTTCGGGTAAACTCCTTTAGATGTAAGGCATATGAGGGTTATTCAGAACGTTGGGATATTTCTGACCCGTTTGCTACCTATATAATTATTCCATTCAGACCGTTAGTTAATTTCACGATACCATATGAGAGGTCGCGCGTATTAAGGTACCTAAGCGCCACCATAGGCGAAAACGTGTTTTTGATGGATATCACTATTTTCACCCTTCCTCTATCGCGTGGTTTGAGTTATAATGACCTTACGACACTAGAGGTATGGTTGAAAACCTTATGAAGCGAACTACTTTTTTCACCTCTATCGCCAGCCAAAAGTTCACCCAAAGTTCGGCATAAGAAAATCAAAAAATTTAAAAAAATATATATAAAATATAAAATATGGAAATCTATTCCAAAAACTCATCAACATCTTCATTAGCATACTTAGAACTTTAATTTAGCCAAAAAATGAACGTTCTAGCTCAATTAATAACAGAGATACTGTTGCCAGAATATTGCTGAACTTTGGAGGCGATTTCTGGCGAATTTTAATTTTGGCGCTTACGTACCTTAAGACGCGGGACCCCTCATATACAGTATATATTAATAATAATAATAATAATAATCTATACTATAATAAGAGAGCTGTCCGTCTGTCCGTCCGTCCGTCACACTTTCAGAAATTGAGAAAAAATTGTGAGAAAAAAATTCAGAAATTGTATTACGGGCGGCAATGTGAAGCTCAAGATTTTCATGACTGTGTTCTTTTCTGTAGTTTAGCCTGTCTGTTTGTCTGTTTGTGAAATTTATCCCGGGCAGTAATGGGGGAAGGGTGGGGGTGGGGGTAATGGGGGATGGGTGGGGTAATGGGGAGGGGTGGGGGTAATGGGGGAGGGGGTTAGCCCCCAAGTTGCATGAATGGGGGTGAGGAGGTTTTGGGAGATACCAGATTCAGAAATGTTGACACAATGTGAAGCTCAAAATTTTCACGGCTGCGTTCTTTTCTGTAGTTTAGCCTGTCTAACCGTCAGCGAAGCGACGGGAACTGTACTAGTATTAATAATGATATGTGCTACAATATTATATATATATATATATATATATATATATATATATAAAATACATCTCGGTGGTGTCGTGGTTAGCATCGCTGACTACGAATCCTTCAGCCCCGGTATCGAGATCCGGTGACGGCAGGCGGCGCGCAGCAAAACCCAGCAGTTCATCCTTCCACACAATAAAAATTGGTTGGTAGCTAATGGGTACCTTGGGTAGCCTAGTGGTTAAGACGCTGGGCTGCTGATCGAGAGGTCGTGAGATCGAGTCCGCGCGAGGAATTGTAATTTCTGACCGTTCGTGGTGGGGCGTCGTTCGGATTCCAAGTTCAACTGTAGGTCTGAGGTGGAGTGACAAGCTTGACCTTCGTCAGAAGAAACAATTCGGGCGAAAGCAAAAACCAATGTAATCAACTAAGATATATATATATATATATATACAGGGTGGAAGAGAAAAGTCTTTAAGGATTTTATTCATACAAATAATTTGTTATTAATTAATTAATAATAAATAAATTCCAATGATATCACTGTAGTGTATGCGATACTTTTCAAAGCAACTAGCAACTATACAAGGCCAAGAAGAACCTTAGGTTAGAACAGGAAGGCCCAAGGCCATGCGTCGGAAACCTTTTCAATAGCATGAGACACATCAAAATAATAATACACTTAAACAAGCCACAAGCTCCCAATTGTAGTCTTTCAGGTGTTTAGAAAACTAAATTATTTATTATGATGGTTGTGCGCGAGCTGCACCCAAAGTTTCGATGAGACGCAGGTTCCTGACCTATGCCCTATGCCAGTGGTAGCGAACCTTTTACGCTGGCGGGTCTTTCCAAATGTGAATGCTCTTGGCCACAGAACAGATGAACAACTGAAAAGGATCCCACTCGATATGTTCAGAAGACCAATGAAGAGTTTCACAGAGAGAATCCGCAAATGTATCATAGCGGATGGAGAAATCTTTGAAGATTAAATTACAATTTAACAAAGTATTTTTATGAATAAAATTCATGTAGGCTCTTTGTTTGATTTGTTTCATCATTTGAACACTTACCTGTAAAATGTTGTTACCAAAATAGTTGTATGTATAAAATCCTTAAAGACGTTTCTTCCACCCTGTATATATATATATATATATATGTTCCGTACAATGATTCCTCATTTGAGTTGACCTGGTGAAGTAGTGAGTTAGTTTCTTGTACTCTCCACCTCACACAACCAGGTACGCCCGGCTCATCGGGGATTGTTCTGAGCCAGGCATCTAATCTTTTGAAGATGTTCACCGCAACACCACTCGTGTTCCCTCGATCTTTGGGCAGCTGATTAAACAGTCTTCGTCCTCTCACAACAAAACTCTTTTCTTTCAGGGTTAAGGATGTTTCCTGTCTAGCCTTTAATTTGGAAACACGACACAGTCTTCCTTTTCTACTTTCCACTGTTGTTTAGGGAGTTACAGGGTTCAGAGTAAGATTAGGGACGAGTTTTTCCATTATTTTCCAAGTGTAAATAATGGTGTGTGTGTGTGTGTGTCTCTTTTCCTTTCAACTGAATATAGGTTTAATTCGCGTAACCTTTCCCAGCAATTTAGTTCTTTGCACCCATTGATCTTGGCTGTGAAGCTTCTCTGAATCCCTTCTAGCTGTCTAATGTCTTCTTTTTTATATGGGGATGTTAGGACCGAGCAGTATTCCAATTTGGGTATGAACAGTGTTTTCAGTAGAGGAATCATTATATTCCTATCCCTTCGTTTAAAGCTTCTCAGTATCTACCTAGTTATTCTCTTTGCTCTGTTTACTGCTATCTTTTGTTTTTCAAATTTCGCATCATCAGTCATTACAACTCCTAAATCTTTTGCTCTAGAATTTCCCTGAATTTCCTGTCCATTTGGGGTATAATATTCCATGGATTTTAGGTCCTCCCTTTTACCATACCGTAACAGCTGAAATTTCTCAGTGTTAAACTTCATATTGTTGTCTTCCGTCCACTTGTAGATTCTGTTCATGTCGGTTTGCAGAGATCCTATATCTTCTGGGTTTGTTATTTTTCTACTGATATTTGTGTCATCGGCAAAGGATGTTACTGTGCTGTCTCTGGTAACGTCCTCATCTATGTCAGTTAGCATGAATATGAAGAGTAATGGAGCTAATACTGTTCCTTGTGGTCCTGAGCTGAGCACCTCTGATTCTGATGAAGATACTCCTTGTACTGTAACGACTTGCCGCCGCTCACTAAGGAAATTATATATCTATTTCCCTACTTTTCCTGTTATTCCCATATATTTCAGTTTATGTATTGTGATTCCATGGTCACATTTGTCGAACGCTTTGGCAAAGTCTGTGTATATTACACCATAGTTTTCATTACTTTCAAGTGCATCAATAATGTTGTTGTAGTGTTCCATTAGTTGTGATAGGCATGATCTGCCTGACCGAAATCCATGTTGGTTATCATTTAATTTTTTCTGAGATTCCAAAACGTTATAGATTTTCTGTCTAACTATTCTTTCAAATATCTTAGTGAGATGAGATGTAAGTGACACTGGCCTATAGTTCTTGGCCTCAGATCGATCTCCTCCTTTATATATTGGGAATATGTTCGCGCTCTTCAAGATGTCCGGTATTTCTCCCGTGTCTAGTGATCGTCTCTCATCCAATATAGGGCTCAGCGATTGCATTCTTGCAGATTTTGATCAGTGTGGCATTCCATTTGTCCGGTCCTACCGCTGAGTGTATTTTTAGTTTCCCTATAGCTTGTGTAATATCATCTGTCATAAAGTCGAAGTCCGTTATCCTTTCCCCTTGTAGTTCTTCAAAGAACGCGTTTCTATCGCATATCAGTTTGCTAGTTTTTGGAATACTGAAAGATGATTCATACTGAGCTCTTAATATTTCAGATACTTCTGTTAGATCATCAGATAAAGTACTGTCTTCGTTTTTCAAAGGTCCGATAGTCGCATGGTTTTTCGACTTCCTTTTTGCAAAATTATAGAAGTACTTTGAGTTAAACTTTATTGCTTCTACAACGACGTCGTCTTCTTTTTCTGTATGATTCTCAATTAGTTCCTGTATGACGCAACCGATACTCTGCAGTTTATCATTTAATATTTTTCTGATGTTGTTATATTTACAGTTACTTAATTTTGCAGTCACTCTTTTTCTCTTTCGAAACAATGACCTCTTTTGTCTCTCGAACCAGCTTCTCTGTCTTCTTTGTTGTATTTTTGGGACATGGCTTTCCACAATTTCCAGCGTCTTCTCCTCTAAGGTCACTAGCATCTCTTCTGTTGTCTTGGCGTCGAAGATGGTTTTCCAATCTATTACTTCCATGATGGATGCAACACCTTCCCAGTTTATAGCTTTGGAGTGAAAATTAAAAATTTCGAATTTGCTTCTTTCTGTTGTTCGTATTCTTTGCTTTCCTGTTACAGTACTTTTATATTGGTTGTTATTTCAATAATGTTGTGATCCGATATTATAGTTGGGAATATTTCTACATAATCAATTAGGTTGCTGTTGTTTGTGATTGTTAGTGAATACCAAATCTAGGCAGTTGTTTTTTCTTGTTTTCTGTTATTTCTTGTGTTTACATAAATATATATGTTAACATAAATAATATCTGTTATATAAATAACATCTGTGTAAGTATATATATATATATATATATATATACTCGTATATATACGAGTGTGATATATATATGGGATGAATTTCACAATTAAACACGTGAAATGAATGAATAATGCAAATCCACAAGGAAAAGGAAAAATGATTCCAAGGCTTTTCGTGTATTCAGAAGTACACCTCGTCAGGGAATTCCCTGACGAGGTGTACTGTACTTCTGAATACACGAAAGACCTTGAAATCATTTTTCCTTTTCCTTTTGTGTTTGCATCATATATATAAGTATATATTGTTTGGTATGAAATCTATGGTGCAGTTTTTGTTTTTAAGGTTGTTTATTGTTGTCTTGACGTTAAATGAGGTTATTGGGAGAGAGGAAAAACCTTTGTGGGTTTTCTTTTCCCTATGAAATCTTCGAAGGAATTCGGGAATTCTGAAACATTACCCACTGCCCGTTTTTCTAGTTATATGTAATTTTGGTTAAGTTCGTTTGCTTTGTAGTGTATATTGAATCATTAACATAATTGCTATTATATCAGTTTTTTCATGGAAACGTAGTCTCTTTTAGTGTTTAATTTTTTGTTTTGTTTATTAATTTCCACGTCTGTTATGGGTCACCATCGACTCAGAAAATTTATCTCGGTATATTGTAGTTTCAAATAGTTGTTCAAGTTTTTTATACTAAAGTACTTAGGATTAATACCTTTTTTAACTTTTATAAAATTTAACTTTTGATCGTTCGACCATAATAAGGCGGATCTTTTCGGTTTGGCGGACTGATACAGATTTTTACGAAATTTATCAAATCAATTATTTACAAATTTTATCCTAAGGAAATGTAAGTTAGGTTAGGTTAGGTAGGTTAGGTTAAATTGTTAGGTTAGGCTTAGTTAAGTTACGTTAGGAATTAGACATTTCCTTAGGATAAAATTTTTAAATAATTGATTTGCTAAGTTTCATAAATATCTATAGCAGTCCGCCAAACCAGAAAGATCCAATAAGCCTTTTAGTCGGGTTGCACGGGGTGGGAACCCTGCATTGTTTGTGATAAAGCAAATCTTGACATATTTTGAAAGCTTATACCACCCCATTCAAGAATCCATCGGGTGTACACCTGACCCCGGCTTGGCTTTTTCAATATGGCCGCCATTTTCCAAGATGACCGACGAAACTGAAAAATCCCATATCCTGGTCAATACTTGATGGATTTTGATGATCTTGGTGTCATTTCTAGGGTTTTTAGGATGATGAGTCGATCTGGATGGGTTGCAGATACTTTGGGAGTCGTTTTGACCCTCATTCGTCAATACTCAAGGTCATTGGAGGTCAAACGTCCCCCGAAATAAGGAATATCCCATATCCCGGGCAATCGTGGAGATATTTTGGTGATCTTACTGTCGTTTTTATGGTCTTGGGCGAGACTGAGTAGTTCTATAGGCACATGATAAGAGTAGGATATCATTTTGCAACTCCATGGGTCAAGTCAAGGTCATTTGAGGTTAAAGTTTGGCCTTGAAATATGGTAATGCCACAGTTGACATCACTGTATTTGCTTTATTTCAGTGACAATTTCTACAATCTAGCTAACTGCTGAGCACTTAACATCTTTTCTGCAGATAAAAACCAGATCATAATGCTTAAATGATATAACCCACATTATATGGATATGGATATTCGGATATATACCACAATTTATGCTGAAGTGCTGGGCACATGCATTCTATGGAAGGTTGCAAAGCTACAAGATATGACCTCGTAAGCAAAACAAAGCTCAAACCTAGCTGGGAGATTGGCATTGACAACTTTGATGCAGTTATTCAGATCAGGTAACCATTTATTGGGGGCAAATATCAAAAGACATTGTTGTCTCAGGATCGTCAGGATCATCAGTCTGCTCTTCGTTTGCGTTTTGGATCAATGGATTGCTGCAATCCAAGCAGCTGCCACATGCACAGAACATTGCGCAAGGGATTCCGCGTCCCATGCAGCCGCAGCGACTCCCCCTACATGCTGATTGTGATTCACACCCACATCTGATTAGCTTCGGAACTTCATCTGGTGCTAAGCACACTCCTTCACCAACTGTTTTTGGGATGAGAAATCAAGTCAGCCATGGTATTGATACGCTCACCATACTTCAAGAATACAGGTCTGAGAGCTTCTTCAGTCAGCATGCGAAGTGCACGGGCATTTTGAGGGTACTTTTTTCTTTCTAGCATTTTATCCACTGATCCGAATGTGCCACAGAGAACTTCTTTCAGGCCACTTCCCGCTGCTAGACTGCCAATCGCACCTATGAAGTCCATCACCAAGTGCATTCCATCAAGGATGGCAACCACATCAGTCAGAAGATTTCGTGTATGGAACAGGATGTCCACTATAACCTTGTAGATCTGTTGATCTTCTGTGATGACCAAAACACTTTGGTTGGACTCCCTCATCACTTTAATGCCATTGTTGATTGCAGTGTTGACAGTGTTGTGGTCCGCTGGCTTCATATTCATGAGTGGCATATACTTGATGGCCGACTTCTTAGCTGGCATCATTCCGGCCTCTCTACAATGGCGGGTGTTGAAGCCATTGTGCTCAGGGGTGCCAGCGACAAACAGTATCCGTCTGAAGAACTCCAGATCTAGCTCTTCTGCACGGTGAAGTGGCACTTCGGCTGCTCTTGTAAACTTCTCAAAAGGCTCGAATGAGCAGGTTGCCTCCATGGGCATAGGTTTTTTCGGACCAGTGTATGGCACAACTTCCAGCTCACAATTTATGGGAACTGACATTTCTTGTTTTGATAGTCTAAAAATGACCTTCGCACTGTCGTTTTCAAGTGATCTGGGCTGTGTTACAATAGCTGCAAGGTTGTGACAGTTTAATCTACAATTTTGGGAGTGAATAACTGCATCAAAGTTGTCAATTATAACTTGCACAAGACCAGCAAGTGCAGCATCATTCAAACCCGACCACACAGCATCTCTTGCTGCAACAACAGCAGCTGAGCACATAAAACGCCGCACTTCATCATAAGAACGAGTTACATTGTACTTGTACAACTCTTTAATGATTTGCTTATGGTCACCTATGAGAACACCCAGTGCTATTTGGAGTGGAGTAGGCTGATTTGTAACAACACTTGCTACAATGTTTCCAACCATTATGGATTGCAAGCAGGGAGTCAGAGAATTTCGAACTTACACGAGTAAGCAATTGCATAAGAACATCACTCATACATTCGGAAGCAATATATTTGTCTATGTGAGTACGATAAGATGTGAATTCTTCCTTGTTCTTTTTGCACTCACTCACGATTTGCTTGCCCAGCTTCTTCACACACTCATCAATATCAACAGATTCCTCACAATCTTTTGCAATATTCAGGTATGAGGCAGCATAATTTTTGAAAACTAACAACGTAGCGATACCATCCCCATGTAAGTCTACAATTTCGTCTTTGAAGTAATCTTTAACTTTTACAATGAACGACCTACGTGACAACTTCTCACCACCTAACTCTTTGTAAAGCTTCTCTACTTCAATTGAATTCCATGGTTTCATTTTGTCCTTCGACAATTCTACACACACAAAGCATGAAGGGGCAGTCTTCAGGTTCAACCCTTGACTTCTTCTGGCAAGCTCTCTCAACCTTAACATGAAAGGTAGACATACAATCTTTATGGTATCAGGCTTCTTCAGCCGTAAATCTCCTTTCATGCCCAACAACCTACTGAGTACAACTTGTCCCTGCTCATCATTTTTCAGTTTACACTTTTCTATCAACACATCTTTGTAATTTGTTTTTTTATCACCAAGCTTATCGGTCATAAACCTAGATGCTGGAATGCGGTATTGCACCGGAACTTTGATGTCATATTTCTCGGGTAATATACACTCACTGACTTTCAAACAAAAGAGCGTTTTTTAGGGTCATATACTGAGCCTTCACTGAGAACAGCACTACGTAGTCTTTTTGGCTCCACTGGAGGGGTATCACATTCTCTCTTTCTCATGAATACTGATAATTTCCGCTTGGACACATAAGTGGAAACACAGTTCTTGTGAAAACAAAGGATTTTTGCTTCATCTTCCAAGTGAGGCTCTAGTCTCGCTCGAACATCTGGCTGCCCTCTGATGTCGCTGCTCTCTATGATTTTCTGAATCCTCCCACAATTTGAAAGACCTTTCTGACCTCCAGGACAGCTACGCAGGAAATCCTTGAAGAAACATTCTTCTGCAGCTTTTGTAGAACCTGAAAAATAAGAATTTTGTTTCCCATTCTTCAGAGTACAAATCGCATTGAAATAATTTATCCTCAGCAAATGAAAACTAAACAATGCTCACCTGGTATATTCTCCATATTCAGCAGTCAAAAAACAATTTTGGAATCAGCACAACCAAGACGTCATCAATCCACCAGGTGGGCAGCACCATCAGCAATAATCTCAACAAACAGAAAAAATAAGAGGGATAATTAGACATACTGGAATTCACCTTACCATGGGGAAAATAATCCCTGATTTCATTTTAAACCCTATAGAACTACTCAGTCTCGCCCGAAACCATAAAAATGACAGTAAGATCACCAAAATATCTCCACGACTGCCCGGGATATGGGATATTCCTTATTTCGGGGGGCGTTTGACCTCCAATGACCTTGAGTATTGACGAATGTGGGTCAAAACGACTCCCAAAGTATCTGCAACCCCTCCAGATCGACTGATCATCCTGAAAACCCCTAGAAATGACACCAAGATCATCAAAATCCATCAAGTACTGACCAGGATATGGGATTTTTCAGTTTCGCCGACCATCTTGGAAAATGGCGGCCATATTGAAAAAGCCAAGGGGGGTCAGGTGTACACCCGATGGATTCTTGAATGGGGTGGTATAAGCTTTCAAAATATGTCAAGATTTGCTTTATAACAACCAATGCAGGGTTCCAGTAAAATCAGGGTCTGTGCTACCGGACTATTTGGTAATCCACGGGTTTTCTAGTGTTTTGTTTAATAATAATAATAGCTTACACGCACACACACACACACACACACATTATCTGATATTTCCCTTTCCATGGGCTCGGTACAGTACAACGTTTGAACTTAAGACCATGGACATCAGGCTATTAACATTCCACCCACACTTACTCACAAAAGCTTCCGAGGGCAGCATTGGCGGGCACACGACCAAATTAAGTTCGAGGCCTATGTTATCCGTGAGAGAATCTTTTATCTATGGTACTCCAGCCCAGTCTTAACCCTCGCATATTACGCACAGAATGGTGAAGGGTATAACCCAGTACCCCATGCAATGGTCTCCGTGTTTGTCGCCTTTTATGACTCGCCCGATCAGGAAGGCAGGAAGTCTGTTCTTAACTCTGTATCCCATGAGTTTAATTAAACCTGAGTATCAACTCGTAGGAGAAGCGTGTAAATGTTAATTTATAATTTTAATAATAAAGTATTTATGGTAATGATCATGATAATTCGAAGCTTGTACGCTTTTCTGATGAATTCATACTTCAGTTTATTTACAAAAATTGTTAGTTAATTAACAAACAATGTTTTGCTTCATTATACGTAAACTTTTATACAAATCTGAACTCTCAAATCCTTTCAGAAGAAAGTGAATTTTCATGACGAACGCATTTCTCCGTTGTCGCAAAATTTGCTCCGGGAGAGAAAGAAAAAACCTTTTAACGCAAAGAAAATTTTAAAGTCAATTCTTGTAAAATTTTCTTTTATATTGTTTCAAAAAAAATCTTTAATTTTCAGAAAAAACGTCTTCTAATATAATGTAATTTTTTTTTTTTTACTTTTCAAAACAATTACCTGTTAAATGTGTTGCAAAAGAATTTTCTTTAAAGTAAACGATTTTCTTAGCTCGTTACTGTGGTGATCACAATGTAATTAAACCTCAAAGTTGGTAACTACTGGAAACTCGTGTGTGTGACATGAACTTCCTCGCGTCGATCAATCGTTTTTTTGACGTGATTCTTATAGTACTTACGTAAATGAACGTTATACGTTACTAGCAATAAGTTAAAATGAGCTCATGAAAAAATAGCATTGATCATTCGACTTGCCTTTATTCGGACATTTCCGACAACAGTTGATGGTACAATATACAGCAATTTCAGGTCTTATGAAATGAACTGACAGTTTTTATATATTTTATACGTTGTTTCATTAATTCGGAAAACACGTACGAATCCTATGAATTTGCCGAATTAATACTTAATAAAGATTCATAATATGTTATGGTTAGTTACGAGGCTGTCATTATTTATGAATGTCCCCTCTCCGCGAAACTATTGATAGAATCTTAAGTAAACTTTTTCCTGATCGTTCCCTCATTGTCAACGGATGGGTTGTGACGATACTAAATCTCTAATAGAACTTGCAGTACTAGACATCAATTTTATTTTTAATAAAAAGCTTTATAAGCAGACTGATGGTGTGACTCAGGGTTCATCACTTGGACTCACGTTTGCCAATATTTTTATGTGCCATTTGGAGGAGACTCTTTTGTAGTTGTCCTGAAAATTTTAGAATTATTCTTTAGAAACGATACTTAGACGACACATTCGTCCTTTTTAAAGATAAAAACATTCTGAACTTTTCTTAAATTTTATTAATTGTTTCCCCGCCAATAGAGAACAAACTTTCCTTTTTAAGCGTTGGAGTTTCCAGACAAAATTCGAAATTTGTAACATTTTCTGGACAAGGTCTGAATTTGTATAGTTTTTGTCCGCATAATTTTAAACTTAATTCTTCTAAAACCTTAATGTTTCCTACTTTCAGAATCTGTTCAGATTGGTTAACTTTCCACAACGAAATTAAATTTCTTGAGATTGACTTCGTTAATAGTATTTACTCTGTGAAATTGCTTCAGAAATGTTTTAATTCTTTTCTTGATGGAATTTATCAGCCTACCCCCCCCCCTAATTACGATGTACCACAAAAGGTCTTTTATATGTTTTTACGGTGCGTGGGAACCCATTCAACTTTGTTAAAAATAGAATTAAGCAGTGTATTGTCCAAACTATTTCCGTTTGTTAAATTTAATTTTGCTTCATTAATCCGAGGAAAATTGGAACCCTTTTCCGGTTGAAAGACGCCAACTCCCGAATTGATGCGCTCCAGAGTCGTACACCTTTTAAATTGCCCTCGATATAATCGAGAAACATACAAGGAGTTACAAGGAAAAGAAGTACCTAAAAGGCCTTGCGGCCCATACCAAGGAGGTACCAATGGCAACGGGTGCCAGGGAAAATTTTCTACACCCTCAAATAGTGTGCAAGATTCGGTCTAACCTTTCCTTGAACAGATCCACAGAAGAACTGTTCACAACTTCTGAAGGTAGCCTGTTCCACGTGTCACAGATCTTATATGTAAGGTAATTCCCACACACACTAGTCCTAAACCGTTTCAAATCCAACTTCCAACCATTGTTGCGAGTTGGGTTATCATTTAAACTAAACATGTTTCTAAAATCGACATTGTTGAACCGGCGTAAGAGCTTGAAAACCTCGGTCAGTTGACCGCGCAGCCTCCGAGTTTCCAGCGAAAACAAATTCAGGGCGCGTAAGCGTCGATTGTAGCCCATATGCCTAACGGAAGGGATTAACTTTGTGGCCCTCGCCTGCACTCGCTCCAGCCTCTCAATATCTTTCCTGAGGGTAGGCGACCAGAACTGCACCGCATACTCCAGGTGCGGCCGAACCAGGGAATTGTACAGAGAGAGCACAATCTCCTTGTTCCGAAATCGAAATTGCCTCCTGATATAACCCAACAGCTTCTGGGCTTTCTTTTCCACATCTACGCACTGTTTCGCAAATTTAAGGTGGCTGCTAATTAGCACACCCAAGTCCTTTTCCATATCAGTCGCCTCGATATTACTCCCCAACATCGAGTAGTCCGACTTGGGATTGGCGTAGCCAATGTGCATCACCTTGCATTTACCCAAGTTAAACGGCATTTGCCATTTTTCGGACCACTCTCCTATCCTACCTAGGTCCGCACGCAGTTGCTCGATCGCTTCAGGTGTCCCAACATTGGCCCCAAGCTTTGTGTCATCAGCGAATTTGGCGATCCTACTGACGATGCCACCGTCGATATCATTTATGTAAATGATAAACAACAGTGTCCCCAAAACGGAACCCTGAGGAACTCCGCTAGTGACCGAGGCCCAACCAGAACTAGCCACTTTAATTACAACCTTCTGCCGTCTATTCTTCAGTCAGTTTTCAATCCACCTACCTACTTCCCCACCAATACCCAGCGCGTGCACTTTGGCCATTAGCCGGCGGTGAGGTACCTTATCAAAGGCAGTGGTGGATCTACTATGAAACTAATGAAGCTTAAGCTTCAGGGCCCCTAATCCAGGAGGGGCCCTGAAGCAACTTTTTTTTAATGAGTGAATTTTTCAACAAAATTGATGGAGTTTTTTTAAGTGTTTGTTATTAAAATAAGGCTATTTTAGTGATAGAATCATAAGCCAATGGGTTGAAGTACTTAATATTGACCTTAGAATATGCTCTAATACCCATTTCATATGGCCTCAAAATGCCCCTGTAATTGGTCAAATTTCAAAATTTTCTCGGGGGCTTGCAGCGCCCGAACCCCCAGCTGTATGTGCTCGCTGAGCTCACCAGACCTCATTGCTGGTGGGAAGGGGCTCACTGTATGGCCCATTTTCAAGGACACCACCCCACCACCCCGTTCTCCGCCATTTGGGCCTCGAGGTCCTTGCAAGGGCAGCAAGGCCCTTTGAACCTTGTTGGATGTTGCCCTATTGTTGCTGGTTGCGAAGGGGCCCCCATAACAGTTCAAGCTTCAGGGTCCCAAAAATGTAGGTCCGCCACTGATCAAAGGCTTTCTCAAAGTCGAGATAAAGTACATCAATCGCCCTACTCTTATCATACTCACTCAACATGACGTGGAAAAACTCGAGCAAGTTGGTGAGACACGACCTATGCCGACTAAACCCATGTTGGGAGTCCCCAAGCAGCTTGTACGAATCTAAATGGTCAACGATCCTATCCGCTATTATCCCCTCTAATAATTTACCTACAACTGAAGTGAGACTAATGGGACGATAGTTCCCCGGACTTTCGTGATCCCATACGTCTGACCAACCGAACGTCTGCTTAACGTTTGCATAGTGGCGTCAGCTGCAGATCTGGCTTCCTACTTAATGTAAATGCCATTACACAACCCAATATAAAGTTTTTGAAATTTTAGCTCAAACAAAAGATTGTAAATTCTTCAGAATTTTGGAATCACTTATTAAATATACTTCTTCTCTCAACGCAGATTTTGCTGCCTCCCTTTGTACATTGCATAAAAAACTTAAGCAACCAACTAACCGAAATTGTAGTTTTACGATTCGCAACTCATAATTCTTTCAAGTTTGTTATTTCTCGCGTTGGTGCAGTGGATTCTTATCCTCTTTATTGAAACCACGCACTTTAGCTTCTATTTTTTTTAACAATTTCAACGATTTGAAATTTTATTTGTAATTTTAATTTTTGTAATCAGCTTTTTAATGTGTTTCAAAATTTTACCCCTGAATATGGGAGATTCTCCCGAAACGGTGACCAATATAAATGCTTTTCCAGGAGGCTTATATCCTCCTTTTCCTTTTGAAAATTAAGCTCCTTAGAAACGAACCTGTAAATTATATATATATATATATATATATATATATATATATATATATATATATATATATATATATATATATATATATATATATATATTATGAATTTCACACTTAAACAAGTGAAATGAATGAATGATGCAAACCCACAAGGAAAAAGAAAAATTATTCCAAGGGCTTTCGTGTATTCAGAAGTACATCTCGTCTGGGAATGAAGGGAGAAGGCGAGATGACAAACGTATATACATATGTACAACGCGACAGAGAAATAAAAAGATTAGTACATGATTAACAAGAGTTGATTAAAAGCAAAAGTTATTTTAACAGGATATTGTCAATTTTATACATTCCCGCACTGTTATTGAAATTATTTTTAAAATGGATAAATGCACATTCTACAGTATTCCTTTTAATTATAACCTTTCAATTTGAATTGATTTTTCGTAAGCCTACTAATAATAACTTATGTGCATTTTTATTCTGACTATCATCCCTCGATAAAATCTTCTATTTTCTCTGCTATGTTTCTTAGAGCATTGAGAGTTGTCAGTCCTGAATTTTTAGATTCCGAGTTATGCAATATTATGAATATTGGTACTAAATTATGTTATTCTATTTCATTTCTAGATAACTTCCTTAGGAAAGCTAAGAATAGGTATTATAATAGTGTAACTGTAAAGGAATTTGAGCGTAAAAATATCCTTAGCCTACCTTACCATGTTAATTTTCAATATCTTCCGGCTATTGGTATCAACGTAGTCTTTAAGTATAATAATACTGTTAAATCACGCCTAATAAAGAATAGTCCGGATAATGCGGTTGGCTGTATGTATTCGATCGGATGTACACAATGTAACTCAGTATACATAGGCCAAACGGGAAAAACGTAAGATATTAGGGTAAAACAGCATAAATATGCGTGTAGAACAGCAAATAATTCTAATGTATTGTTTAACCATATGTATAGATGTAATCATAGTATCAAGTGGGATAGTTCTAAAGCGCTCGTTAAAAACACAGTGCGAGAATGTATAAAACTGACAATATCCTGTAAAAATACCTTTTGCCTTTAATCAACTCTTGTTAATCATGTGCTAATCTTTTTATTTATCTGTCCCGTTCCTACATATGTACTAGGGGCACTAAATAATAGGCCATGGGGCTGAAATGGGGCTGAAATGTCTTTTGGGTCATAAGTTTGAACTTTCTGCATAACCGGATTTTTCCAGTTTGAACCTCCCCTCCTTGTATAAAACCGCTTTTAAACGCCCTTGTATAAAACCGATGGTTAACGCAGTTTCGAAAATGGCGTCTGACAGTGATTTGTGTTGTAAACAGAGAGCTGTTATCGAGTTATTAACCGCAGAGAAGGAAACAGTTGGAAATATTCACAAACGTCTACAAAACGTTTATCGAGATGCTGTTGTTGATCGAAGCACAGTTGGACGCTGGTCTAAACGTGTGAGATCATCGGAGAGAGGGAGAGCCAGCCTCGTGAACTGACTGAAGATCACAAAACCCAAAGAAAAGAAAATGCTTCCGAGTCGTTGGTTCGATACGAGACAGAAGGGGATGACTTCCTTTCACGAATTGTGACTGGGGATGAGACTTGGGTACACCACTTTGAACCTGAAACAAAACGCCAATCCATGGAGTGGCATCACGCAGACTCCCCACGCAAGAAAAAGTTCAAAATGGTCTCCTCGACACGAAAGGTTATGGCCACCATCTTCTGGGACATGAAAGGGGTGATTCTGGTGGACATTATGAAGAAAGGACAAACAATCAACTCAGAGGCATATATTGCCACTCTACAGAGGCTCCAGAGACGTATAAAGCGAGTTCGACCGAAGAAAAAACTGGAACAGGTCCTTCTTTTGCACGATAACGCAAGACCACACAACAGTTTGCAAACAAGAGAGGCCATCACAAAAATGCGCTTGACTGTGTTACCCCACCCTCCATACAGCCCGGATCTGGCACCTTCAGACTTCCATTTGTTTGGGCCAATGAAGGATGCTATTCGTGGAAGAAAGTTTCAGAGTGACGATGAGATTGTTGAGGAGGTTAAGAGGTGGCTCCAGCGGAACCCAGCGGACTTTTACCAGCAAGGAATAAAGGCCCTTGTTTCGAGGTGGAGGAAAGCCATAGAAAAGGATGGGGACTATGTGGAAAAATAAAAACTTGTAAAAAAGGTATGTAACTACTTGTGTACAAAATTTCTGGAACTTACAACGAAACTTAGAAAGAAAAAAAAAAGGTGAGGCAAAATATATTGAGTGGCCCTCTTATATATTTTCCTCATCTCGCCTTCGCCTTTCATTCCCTGACGAGGTGTACTTCTGAATACACGAAAGACTTTGGAATCATTTTTCTTTTTCCATACGGGTTTGCATTATATATATATATGAGGCGATATGAAAACCTTAATGAAACGTTCGTAAAGAATGAACATATAATTTAGTTCAAGTGAAGGATTCGGGATTTCTCCCGGTGTGACGTCCTTTCCCGAGGTGACCCCTAGTTAATCGTTCAGTATCCCGTTTGTGGGTGGATGTGTCGCTATTAATACACGTTTGGTAGCGCGGACCTAAAGATGTTTTATTCCGAACCAATTTTACTCCCTGCAACCAAGTGACTTTCACTGTTATTATAAAATACAACGAAGTTTTAATATTTAATCCTAAGTTTAACATATTAAATTAGATTTCCTACGTTATATATATATGCACTATTTTATATATAAATAAATTATATTTCGTTGGGCTCTTCCTGGTTTACTGCGGATCCCCTTCGGTCAGTTGTTATGGTTTCGCCAGCGAGAGCTTTTTTGGTTATTTTTTATGAACATGTAACTTACAAAAAATTTAGAATGCATTTATTTCAGGAATTCGAGAGTTCTAATTGTTTTATATTATTTAGCTAACTTTTTTTATGCAGGAAGGAGGGGCCAAGGGCGAATGCCCGCAAAAGTGCCCCTGCCCCCATAGAAGAATAAGAGAGCCAAAATGAAGGTCCAGGGTTTTCGAGATGCCTAGACACTCTGAGTTTGAAAGATGGGAGGTCATAGACAGGGGGAAAGATGGATTGAGGAAGATTGTTCCAGAGTTGACCGATTCAGTAGATGAAAGATTGAAAATACCGATTAACCCTTGCGTTAGACAGTTGGGCAGAAAAGGAATGAGAAAGTGTAGAAAGTCTGGTGTTGTGTGCTCTCCTTAAAGGAGGGGGCATGCAGTTAGAGAGTTCAGAAGAGCAGTGCCCTTTATAATAGCGATGGTAAAGAGAGACTGAGGCAACATTGCGGCGAAGAGAGTGTCGGGGAATTGATGAGACGAAAAGCTTTTGATTCCACCCGGTCAAGTACGACTGTATGGGTTGAGCCACCCCATACATGAGAAGCATACTCCATACAGGGGCGAACAAGACCCCTGTTCAGAGAGAGCAATTGAACCGGGGTGAAGAAACTGCGGAGGCGGTACAGCACAACTGACCCCTTAGAAGCTGGTTTAGAAAGAGAGTATATGTGATCTTTGCAGGAAAGATCACGAGAAAAGGAAACGCCAAGAATGTTAAGAGAAAAGGAAGGATTGAGTTATGTGTTGTTGAAGGTAAGGGGATAGTCGTGTGAAAGATTGTGACGAGTAGACAGATGAAGGAACTGAGTTTTGAGGCACTGAAAGCCACAAAGTTTTCTCTGCTCTAATCAGAGATATCAGAAAGAAAGAGGTCAGGTGCTCCATAGCCGTCCCACGCGAATCATGAAGTGACTGTTGAGTGGGACGCTTTGGGAAGCGGGGAGAGAAGTGAAGAGTTGAATCATCGGCATAGAAGTGAATAGGACAGGAAGTGCGAATTTAAAGATAATTAATTAGTAAATAAAAGGAAAAGAGTGGGTGACAATACAGAACCCTGAGGAATACCACTGTTGATAGCTTTAGGAGAAGAACAGTGGCCATCTACGACTGCAGCTATAGATCGGCCAGAAAGGAAATTAGAGATGAAGGCACAGATAGAAAGATAAAAATCGAAAGAGGGCAGTTTCGAAATTGAAGATTTGTATCAGACTTTATCAAAAGTTTCCGATATGTCTAGTGCAATAGCTAACGTTTCACTGAAATCCCAAACGGAGGATGCCCAAGAGTCAAAGAGATATGCAAGAAGATCGCGAGTAGAGCATTCCTTGCGGAACCTAACCCATACTGACGGTCTGAAAGAGGATTGTGAGAAGAAAGATGTTTAAGAATCTTCCTATTAAGGATAGATTCAAAAACTTTCGAAAGGCAAGAAATCAAAGCAATTGGACGATAGTTGGAGGGTCGAGAGCGGTCACCCTTCTTTGTGACAGGCTGAATGAAAGCGAACTTCCAGCACGAAGGAAAGGTACCAGATGAGAGACAAAGACAAAAGAGTTTGCCTAGGCAAGGTGTCAGCACTGAAGCACAGTTCTTTTGCCCTATCATACACACAGACTGTGCATGGAACAAGGAACTCTTCTGGGAAAATCCAATCCACTATAGTCCGAGTAAGTAATGGTATATGACAAACACTATAGTTTTTTCCTTTTTCATGATATAAGCCCGACGTGGGCAACGGGTCACTCGCAAAGAGGTCCCAAAAATATAGCTTCCCTCACCAGCTATCTGCAAAGTAGACAGGATCCAGCTTTGGGACAGCTTTGGGAATTTTTGGGACCTCTTTGCGAATGACCCGTTGCCCACGTCGGGCTAACATCATGAAAAAGGAAAAAACTATAGTGTTTGTCATTTATCATTACTTATTCGGACTATAGTGGATTGGATTTTCCCAGAACTGTTCCTTGTTCCATGCACGGTCTGTGTGTATCATAGATAGCCTCAGAGAACCGTTCTGAGTTCATTCACATCTTTTGCCCTATTTGCCCTATTTGACCAGATTAAATGATTTAATTATATATTTCAAATGATATTTAAAAGCTAAAACTTTTCGAATACAGGATTTGACAAAACGGGAGGTGGTACATTGCGTGACTGATATTTCGTTCCTTATTGGTCAAACAAAACACGTCTCGTGTACAAGCAAGAACGCGTTGAAACCTGTTCGATAGTTTCATGAGCGCAGTCACGTAGCCTTTCTTCAGAATTACCTTATGTCTATTTGACTCTATATCATACCTAAATTATATCTTTCATTTATGTTAAAAATTGTACTGTATTTTATATTATTAATGAAACCCCAATTTTGTAATACCAACAACGAAACCATGAAGCAAAACTTTAATATTAAATTTATGTTGAGTAAAAAATAATGGTATATATATATATATATATATATATATATATACAGGGTGTCCCAAAAAGTGTGACCCTAAAAGAAATATTAATAACTTTTTTATTAAAGGTGCTAGAAGTAAATACTAAAAACTAAAATAACAAGTGAAGATGTAAGTTTTTTGATACTGTATACGTAATTATTATCAAAAACATATCGTTACTTTAAAATGTTAAAAAAAATTCGACAAAATTTTCTCATAAAAGAAATCATTTATCATGAAGGATGGCCTAGTCTAACCAAAAGCCTTGTGACGGCGAATCCTACGGACCGGACTACACTAGCTTAATCATTCACTTGCTCGTTCCGGACCTAGTCTAATCACTCACTCGCTCGTTCTAGCAAGTTGGCGGCCAAAAAAACATCTTATGATACAAACTGTACAGAATTTCACCCACCCTCAGATGACGACACCACAAGCAAAAGCTGAACTAGTCAGGTATGTTTACGAAAGTAAATCAATCATCACAGCACAAAGAAGATTTCAAGTTAAACACAATAAACAGGCACCAGGAAAGAAGAGCATAAAAAGATGGGTGAAAACGTTTGAAGAGACTGACTGGATCCGTCCTTAAGAGAAAGAGTTGTGGACGCCCGAGTAAATCTCTAGAAAGGTCGCAAGCTGTTATGGAAGCATTTCACACGGATCCAAAAACGTCAATAAGGAGAGTTTCAGTTGAGTTAAACACCCCACGATCGTTGGTTCACAGAATCCTTCACAAAAATCTGAAATTAAAATGTTACAAAGTGCAAGTGCATCATCAACTTTTTAAAGAAGATTACGCAGTAAGAATTGCTACTTGCCAGGAACTAATCGAGTCATTGATTCAGACTCAAATTTCCTGAAAAACGTCATCTTCACTGACGAGGCAACGTTTCATACATCTGGAAAACTTAACCGCCACAATTGTAGAATTTGGGGACCAGAAAATCCACGTGAGACCTTTGAACATGAACGTGATTCGCCCAAAGTGAATGTTTGGTGTGGAATGTCAAGTTCTCGAATTTATGTTCCGTATTTATTTGAAGAACGGACTGTTACAGGTGCCTCGTACTTAAAGATGTTAAAAGATTTATTTGTGCCACTACTAAAAGAAACTCCTGAATCATTTCAAACCATAATCTTTCAACAAGACGGAGCCCCGCCTCACTATGCTAGAGTCGTTCAAGAATTTCTAAACGAGACTTTCCCAAGACGATGGATTGGTAGAGGAGGACCAATGAAATGGCCCGCTCGCTCCCCCGATTTAACACCTTTAGATTTTTATCTAAAGTCTAAAGTTTACCATAACAAACCGAGAAACATTGTGAAATTGAAACAGCGTATTCAGGAAACTATCACATCCATCTCACCATCTGTACTGGAGCGTGCCATTGAAGAATTTGAACGTAGAATTAGATTGGTTATAGTAAATGATGGAAAACATGTAAAGGTTTACTACTGCATGGGAATAAAACTTACACCTTCGCTTGTTATTTTATTTTTTAGTATTTACTTCTAGCACCTTTAATAAAAAGTTATTAATATTTCGTTTAGGGTCACTCTTTTTGGGACACCCTGTATATATATATATATATATATATATATATATATATATATATATATATATATATATATATATATACAGTACTGGCCAAATTATTAGGAATTTTTTTAAAATTTCATTTTTTGGTATAAAATGTTAAATTAAACCAATTTTAAACGTTGAAAAGTTATTTATTTCTACACAAGAATACATGGTCATTATTTAGCAATAGTTTAGTACTTAGTTTGACCCACCTTAGCTGCCATAATGGCTGCGACACGCTTCGGCATGCCATGAATCAATTTTTTGCATAATTCTTTAGTCGAACGAAGCGTGTTTGTTCGTCAGTTTTCGTTTGGTTGTCGTGCGATGCGGGTGTGTTTCTCTTTCTTTTACGTGTCATTGTAACTACCGTTTAATTTAAATAGTGTATTTACCCAATTTCGGCAATTATTTGTTAAAGTTTTTAAGTGAATATGAAAATGGGGCGAAAGAATGACTTGAGTCCACGGAAAATTGGGCAAATACAGGTTTTATTAACTTCTACATTTAAACAAAAGGAAATCGCTGCCAAACTCCATGTTTCACCACAGTCAGTACTTCGTATTAAGAAAAAAATGGTATTTGGAGAAAATGTAGGCCCCAAAAGGGTTGGAAGATGCGGCAGAAAAAGGGTAACGACTCCAAGAACTGATAGACAGATTGCAATTTTGTCTCTTAGAAATAGAAGAGCTACTTGCAAAAACATTTCCAGTAGTCTAGCGGCTGATGGCATCAATATTAGTCGTAGAACAGTCAACAGGAGGCTTCTAACTGCCGGCTTCAAAGCCTACCGCCCAAGGAAGAAGCCCAGGCTCACTGAGGCTATGAAGAAGGCACGTTTTGCATGGGCAAAGGAACACATTAACTGGACTAGTGAGGATTGGGAACAGGTAAGAATAATATTTAACTGTTTAGTTGGGTATTTAACATTAAACAGAATGTTAATACAGTAAATACAGTATGCATAGAAGTGTATTTACAGTACGTGATAAAACTGCAGTAAAAATATCTGTAAAGCAGCAAGTCATACTGTACTTCGTTTTAGCTGTACTTCATACGCTATGCACTGACTCTTTCACAGGGCTTTCTTTGATTGCAGGTGGTGTTCTCCGATGAGTCAACGATTGCCGTGCTTGACGATCGTGTTCAAAGTGTAAGAAGGAGGCCTGGAGAAGAATTTTTGCCTGAGTGTCTGATGAAAACGGTGAAATTTCCACAAAAGATCATGGTTTGGGGAGCAATTTCTGTGCATGGAACTAGTCGTTTGAGCATTGTTGAGGGGAATATGAACCAAGTCAAGTATATAGAAGTACTAAGAGGACGTCTACTGCCTCAAATAAGGGAATGGTATGGTAATAGACGTTGGATTTTTCAACAAGACTCAGCCCCATGCCACACGGCAAAGTCGGTTAAAAATGGTGTCATGAAAATAGTGTTCGGTTGCTCCCATGGGCTGGAAATTCTCCAGACATGAACCCAATCGAAAGTTTATGGTGTATTTTAAAGGACGTAATCCATGAAACGCCGATAACAAAAAACACCAACTCATAGAGCGACTTATTCAAGTCTGGTTTCACTCTAAACGTATTAAGGAATTATGCAAAAAATTATTTCATGGCATGCCGAAGCGTGTCGCAGCCCTTAAGGCAGCTAAGGGGGGTCAAACTAAGTACTAAACTATTGCTAAATAATGACCATGTATTCTTGTGTAGAAATAAATAACTTTTCAACGTTTAAAATTGGTTTAATTTAACATTTTATACCAAAAAATGAAATTTTAAAAAAATTCCTAATAATTTGGCCAGTACTGTATATATATAATATATATATATATACCGTAAAGAACGACGCTTGTATAGGAGACATTCCGCGCAAGATGAGGAGGGAGAACGAACAAATTAAAAAAATGAGGTAACCATCCTGGAATCGAACCCGGGATCTTCCGATTGCCGGTCAGATATGATAACCACTACACCGGCAATCGGAAGATCCCGGGTTCGATTCCCGGGTGGTTATCTCATTTTTTCATTTGTTCGTTCTCCCTCCTCATCTTGCGCGGAATGTCTCCTATAAGAGCGTCGTTCTTTACGTTATTTATACTGCGTGTTCTTTGCAGTTGAAAATGTATATATATATATATATATATATATATATATATATATATATGAAAAGTATTAAGACCTAATAAATCAATCAATAAATCATTATTTATAAAATAAATATTACAGTTTTTGCTGTTACAAAAATTTTAACATACAATAATCGTGCTTAATTACCTTGTAGTTATGTGGGTTTTCTATGTTTTCAAAAGCATATCTACAAAGCATTTATTAAGCCCTTTATATAATACTGAATAGACCCCTTTTTTATTTTAATTACTTTTAAAGCCGTTTGGGTCACGCTGACTCTTCCAATTTTAATCCATTCTTCTGTTAATTTCACTTGAAGCGCTGACTTTGATCGACGTATGTGATTCCTGATTCTTTTATCTAAACCTACTCAAAGATGTTTGAGAGGGATTAGGGTGGGGGACAAAGGAGGCCAGTAGAGATGGTTAACCTGCTTGTTGGCAAATTGTTCACACTAGCTTTCGATACATGTCATTGGGCGTTGTCTTGCCTACTTTTATGGAATGTGCAAGTATTTTATCAATAAAGGGTTCTAAAACCTGTTCTGTCATACAAACAAAGTTTTGGATTGACCATCGCAATAACTGGACGTGAATCCAATATAGAATTTATAGAGAGAGTTGTAAACTTCAGTTTAAAATCGAAGACCCATCAATCAGTTCAAAGAATAACTTATTCAGTTGAAGGATAGCATCTCATCCTTCAGGAAATGTGTGCCAAACTTATTAAAAACGATAACAAGCGACTGATGGAAGTAATAAAAACCAAGGGTTGTCACACGAAGTTGAGAGGGTATGATGCTTGTTCATGTTTTACAATGATATTCCCATTAGTGTTGATATTCCTATATATAATTATTACAAGAATGTTTGTTTATTAAAATATTACCGCCATATATATATATTAACATTAAAAATAAAGGTGAAACTCAAATAAAAGCATTTTTAACCTCTACTAATAAGGGAAAATTTGGGAAGACATGAATTTTCTCTTTCTCTTTCTTTCTTTCTTTTTATGTAGTAAGGAGGGGCCTAAGGGCGAGCGCCCGCAAAAGTGATCCCTCCACAGAAGACAGAGAGAGCCAAAAACAAGGTTTCCAAGACTCAATGATACCATTTTTCTTTTTTTTTAATAGAAATTTTTAAAAGATTGTGTGGTGTGTAAGATGCATGTATGTGTAGTGAGGAATAGAGGGAGAAGTGTTTGTTTGAGAACATGCTAGATTGCTCACAGGGTAGATGAGACACGGTAAAGGATCAGCTAAGGAGGTTTCGTGGCTGCCTTTTTTGTAAAGCCTGCGTACAATCCCCCAAAGATTCTCGATTAGGCTAAAGTCTGGCGAGTTTTCAAGCCACTCCAATAGAGGAGTTATGTTATGATCATCACTTCTCCACTGCCTTTGCTCGGTAACAAGGTCCACCATCATCCTAGAAAAAAAAATATCCTTCTGGAAACGGGAGTCATGATGTCGACAGCAAGTGATCTCGAAGGGTTTGGAGGTACCATTTCGTGTTCATCGCTGTCCTTTCGGGTGGAATATGTAGGGATCGTGTTCCTCGACCGGAAGAGCACACCCAGATGGTAATAGTCTCGAGTTTCTTCATCGTGGGTAGCGCATACTCTGGGGTTAAACGCTCGCCTTTTCTTCTGTGAACACGGATTCTTCCTTTGTTGCAGTAGTAGTTGAAATGGGATTTGTCCGAGAAAGTGACTTTACATCAGTCATCCTTAGTCCAGTCTTTATACAGGGTGTCCCATAAGTCCGGCATCATAGGAGAAATTCATATTCTTCTATTTCTACAAACCATAATTCATATTTTTCTTATGCTCGGGATGCCAATTTCTCGTCCACCATTCTGTTCAGTGACGAGGCTCTTTTTTATGGAAATGGTGAGGTAAATCGACAGAACACCCGCTACTGGTCTCAAAACAACCCTCACTGGTATACCTCTTCAAAGGAACAAGGTGCATCTCGGGTGATGGTATGGTGTGGCATTTGGAAGGATCGCATCATCGGCCCCCTCTTTTTCGATGAACATGTCACTGGAGGCACCTACCTACGTATGCTTGAGGAAGAAGCATTTCCCAGTGTCTTGAACAAAGAAGGAAATTTTCAAACATGGTTCCAACAAGACGGCACTCCTGCACATTACAGCACCCAAGTAAGGGAATACCTGTACCAACAATTCCCTGGTGATTGGATAGGACGTCGAGGGCCTGTGGAATGGCCAGCTAGAAGCCCGGATCTCACGCCACTAGATTTTTATCTCTGGGGCCACTTGAAAGCGCTGGTATACGCAGAGAAAATTAGGAGTGTTGAACATTTGCGGCAGCGCATTATTGGGGCATGTAACACCATTACTCCTGACATCATTCACCGTGTGCTTGCTGACTGGGTATCACGTCTGAATTTGTGTATTGAAAACAATGGTGGACATATTGAGCACGTTCTGTAAATAAAAGCTTTTGTTTTGCCTTTTTTTATTTTTTTTCCTATGATGCCGGACCTATGGGACACCCCTGTATTTATTACAAAATTTCAGACAGCCCTAGATGTCCTTCCGACTAAGAAGAGGCTTCTTTTCAGGCCTGCGTGATGACAAACCACTCTCCACTGATCGCTATCTGACTGTGCGTGCTGTTACTTATCCTCCTGCTTCCTGCCAGTCCCCCTGAAAGTACTCACTGCCGGCCATCCTTTCGCGCGGACTGGATTGACATAAAAAGCGATCTTGGCGTTTTGAGCTGACTCTTGGCCGTCTTGGACGTGCTCTTGCTTCATAACTACCTGTCTTCTGTCACCTTTTAATGATCTTGGAGACAGTGACAAATCATAGGTGTTTTAACTCTTTTGGCTATAGCGTAGTTAAGGGTAAATTCGGTCTTCTTGCCAATATAGCCCATTGCTTCATAAAGGCGTTTTTCCTATTTTGTTGTAATTGTAAAAATGTTTTGTATCTGTTATTGTTTACTATGTTCACTTTGTTTATAATTTAATTATTTTTAAATGTAAAATCGTAACTTCATGTGCAATAAAGAATTAAATTTCTTTTTAAATCAATATATTTAATTTCATATG
>JAJOZX010003531.1:267500-272500 GCA_023014485.1 Bathynomus jamesi | reverse complement strand
TTTCTATCACCCACCAATATTGAGTGAATCAAAAATGAAATTTGTTAATGAAAGCGTTCTCCATGCTCATCACTAACATCGCCTAAGTTTGTTGGGAAGAAGTCGAGATGTGAGTCAAGAAAATGAATTTTCAACATGTTGCACCCCACGTCTTTGTAGGCCTTGAGAAGTTCTTCAACAAGTGACTCTTAATTTTCGGCCTTGAAGTTTCCGAGGAAATTTGTGTTCACTACTTTAAATGCTCTCCAAGCTGCTCCTTCAACTTCACTTAGAGTTTCATCAAACGCGCTGTCTCTCATGATTTCTATAATTTGCGGGACCACAAATATCCTTTCTTTGATTTTGACCTCGCTGATCTTCGGAAATTTCTGTTTCAAGTAGAGACCCCCTTACTGCCATTTTGATCCATAGCCTTAACAAAATTTTCCATTAAACCAAGTTTAATATGTAGTAGTGGCAAATAACTTTTTTGGATTAAGAAGAGGTGAACTGGTGAGATTTTTATGCCATGGAATCAACGCTTGTCGAAGTGGCCATTGTTTCTTTGAGTAATGGCTTTCCCGTGCTCTGCTGTCCCATTCACAGAGGAAACAACAGAATTTCGTATAACCCAGTTGTAAACCAAGAAGAAGTGCAATCACTTTCAAGTCTCCACAGATATGCCAAGAGTATTTATCATATTGGATATGTTTCACAAGCAGGTGCATATTATCGTATGATTCCTTCATATGTACGGCATGTGCTAATGGAACTGAAGGGTATTTATTTCCATTATGGAGTAATACAGTTTTTAAACTCAGCTTCGAGGAATCAATAAATAGGCGCCATTCGTTTGGATCATGTTGTTGGTCAAGGGTTTTCATGAGAGGGTAGAAAGTTTCTTTGATGCTTGCGGTAAAAAGATATCATAGTGCCTTTTTCTTGAAGATTCCAACCTGGAAGCCGAAAGTTCGGATTGATCTTTTGACAATTTCAGATCACAGACAAGCTCGCTCAGGTCTGCTTGACATATTAAGTGAGGCTCTGTCGATGAACAAGATGGTTCAAACATTGGATCAACATCGTCCGTCAGTAAACCATGTTGAGTTTCGTCATTACCATTGTACATCAATTTCATTTTCATCATCTAAACTCCACGTTTCCAGTGGTCTTGGTACTGGCAAATGTTTATTATGTAAAACAGGCCTTATGGCTGATGTTAAATTTGGGTATTGTACCATATGTTTAGATTTTGCAGTAATGCCTAGTATATTTGTTAAGCAGAAATAACAATCCGTTAAATGGTCTTTCGGTTCTCTCCATACCATCGGAACAGCAAACGGCATTTGACGAGACCCACTTAGCCAGCCTGTCAGAAGTCTTAAACACATAATACAGCATATATGAGGTGCCCACGTCTTGTTCTGATCCCTTACCTTGCAACCAAAATAAAGTTCGTATGCTTTTTTGACGAGAGGGCTGAAATTTCGCCTTTGAAATTTAAGTGTTAAGTCTCTGCACACATAACAGAAACAGTTTGGATGGTTAACACACTTGCGTGGCATTCTGGCGTGAAACAATACGAACGCACTGACAAAAAATGATTAAGGAAAATCACGAATAAAATGCACGATGTTCACTAAGTGAAATCAAATGAGTAACTGACAAATGAAAGTCAACAGTGACGTGTAGCAACTTATAAGCAGAGGAAGAGGAAGGGGCATACCCCGCCCCCTTCCTATTCTCACTCAAATCCTAAGTAATGTAAATTCGTGTGTCACTCTAAAACTGCGGGGGATAGAAAAATTCTGTTTTCATTTTCGTAATCAACGTAAAAAATTACACATAGTTCAAGTAAAAATATCTCTGTGACAAAAACTTTGTTGACCAGTGTATAATTATTGATAAAATGTTTTTATTGATTTTTAAAATAAAGTATCGGTATCGGCAAAATATCGGCTTATTTTGAGTATCGGAGTATCGGTATCGTTAGAAAAACGAATATCGTTATCGGTATCGGCCAAAATTCTGGAATTGGTACATCCCTAATATATATATATATGTATATATATATATATATATATTATATATATATATATATATATCTTTCTTTAATTTACCGCCGATTCGTACCTAGTGAAAGTGGTACATATCTCGGCGATATATATATATATACGCACAAAAGCACACACACAGTGTTTGATAATGGTGATCAGATTGTCGAAGAGATGTTTTACTCCCAAAGGGTTTGGGTTTTAACTATCCAATAACTCAATATTTATAAAGGAATTTTATCGCTTTTGACTTAACACCATGCATAAAACTTTACATTTTCGTTATAGGCTTTGCATAATGAATTGATCCTCTTTATTGGGACAGTTTTTTAAAGTTATTGATTCTGTTACACGAATGATAAAACCGTCGAACGAATTGTGCTACTTCAGTTTGCAAGTCAGATTATACATAGATGGTGTATTATTATCATTTAGATAAGTGTCCTCCTATGATTTATCATAAAAGACTTTAATATCTCTTATATATAGACGGCAAACTATCAATATACGCTTGTTTTGGATCAAGAACTCTTTCATCAAGGCTTCGAATTAAACTGGTTGGTTGAATAAAATAAGTAGTTTCACGGAAATCTCTATTTAGCCGCTCTAAATGTGATTAAAATTATTTATATTAGCTTCACGTTCTTAGAAATGGGATCACCTGAAGATCAGAGCCCCCAGCCTTCTTTAGTTAGCTTTATAAGAATAACTAGTGAAAATATCACGACCTAACCTAACCAATCATCAAGGGCATACAGTTGACCTAACGATTGGTTAGATTAGGTAGTGATATTTTCGTTAGTTAGCCTTATAAAGCTAACTAAAGAAGGCTGGGGGCCCTGATCTTCAGGTGATCCTAGAAATGTAATGAATCCCATGAAGATAAGGTTTTTGTAACTGACTGTCCGTACCGTAGATCCATATACAAACTTAGGTATGTTTTTATTTGAATCTGTGTACATAACTCATAATTTTGAAGCCACCTTCATTCTTTTACTTACCTAAAGTATGTAATTTACTCTTGCTTAATAATAATAATAATTCTACAACAAACCACATTAAGACGATGAGTGCAACATACATCAGAAATACATTAACTTCTATTTGCATTTACGCTGATTTTATGAAAGCTTTTGACATTTTTAATAAGACTTTAGTTCTGCGAAAGTGCTTTCATTGTCACAGTAGGGAATTAGCTTTTTTTTTTAATTAAATCCTGCCTAAGAAAGAGGAAGCCATATAATGCTTTCAGTTTAATGACTTACATATCACATCCAAAATCTGGTGTAGGGAAGCTAGGGATCATCAGTTATAGTGTCATTAGTGTAATGAATATTAATCTTGTTATCATCATGTTTGCAAACGCTATTTTTATTTTTATATTATAACTAGCTATAATGCGCTATTTATGTTAAATAAATACATACATACACATAATGTTGCAAAAACAGGGTTTTTTGGTTCGCATTTTTTGTTATTTTTGTCATTGTTTTTATTTTTATTTTTTTTTTTTAATTCTCTGTGGCCAATAAAAAATCCTAAAAATAAATATAAAAGTTCAATAAATTATTTTTTATTTGTTGTAAAAATAAAAATAAAATATTCTGTATGTATAGTTTAAATATATAAAATGGATTTTCTTTTAATTAAACGTAAACCAACAGGTTACAGCATACAATTAATAACTACTTTCAGGTTTTTATATTTGAAATCAAATATAACCAATAAAATACTTCGTAAATGTTATAAAAAACAAAGAAAAATATCCAGCATGCGTGAAAAAGTTATCTAAGATATTTTACATTTATGTCAGACCCAAGAACATGGATCACCAATAAATTCTCCCTCAAAAGTATAACGTTTGTACCAAAATTGAACTTATCGGACAAAATGTTTGTTTTATATCGTTTCATTTAGACCAAATGAAAGAGACATCCTTTTACCTAACCTAGCCTAGCATAGAGGTAAATGAGATTAGTTGAGCTCTCGGGTAAATTTATAAAAGCTAAAAAACCTAGTGCAATCGAAAGGTACGGTTTGGTCCAAACGAGACGATAGGAAAAAAAAAACACATTTTGGTGCATAAGTTAAATTTTTGCGCAAATGCTAATCTCTACCAATGTTCGATACCCACACTACATTTTTTCCGAAGTGGTTTCGTAAAGTTAGTGACATTATTTTATCGAAATCCGCTTAAAATCACAAATTTTAATCTCCTGAATGAAAACTAACTTTAAACTTTACAAAAAAAGAGAGAAAAAGTTTGATTTTGAGATTTGATACTTTCGAAATGTTAAAGTTTTTGATTATATTTTAAAGTAAATCCTATGAATGTTATATGGGTTTATTCCCGGTGGTTCGGAACCGGACTCGGCCTGTTGGTAACCCCTGCACTAAAGAATATCTAATATTTTCAATACTTCTACATTTTAAATATCATAGTTAGGCGGAATCAAGGACAGGAAGGTATGTCATATTCAAAATTCCAGGCTATATCAAAATACTTTTTTTTATGCAGAACGTAGGGACAAAGGCGAATGCCCGCGAAAATGCCCATCCCCTCCCTAATAGAGGAAGAAGAGAGCCAAAATCAATGTCCAAGGTTTTTCGAGATGTCTGGACACTCTACGTTTGAAAGATTGGAAGTCATAGACAAGGGGAACGATGAATTGAGGAAGATTGAGGATAGCTTCTTACTTTACATGCTCATATGTACTATACCACACGGTTCATGTATAAAGCCTATAAGAGCGCGTAACAATTGACTGGTTCCATTAGCGATATCCACCGTTACCAAGATCAAGTAAGAACAGTCCTTTAAATACGTGAAACTAGACACCTTTTGCATTTGGGAAGAGCTTCGTAAGCATCAGTTTCGAAATGTTATTTCAAATATATATTTTTCAGACAAATGATTTAAAAATTTTATTGTAAAATATTACCTTCGTCTTTTCCACAGAATCTTCC
>JAJOZX010003531.1:215000-262500 GCA_023014485.1 Bathynomus jamesi | reverse complement strand
AAAAATAATTAGGAATATGCAGTTGCTGGAAACTGTTCGCTGTTCCCTGAAACAGAGTTTTCAAGAAAGTACCCAAAAGTTAATAATTAGGAAGCTTTTTTTTCTTTGGAGTTCCTACATCTTTCTGCGTCAATTTTTTTTCCTTAAAACACACACACACACACACACACACACACATATATATATATATATATATATATATATATATATATATATATATATATATATATATATATATATATATATATATATATAAGCCAGATCCACAAAAACTTTGCTAAATCTGGGATTCAAGTTCTTTTGGTAAATTTAAAGTAAAATACTTTGCATGTCCAATTTTTTAAAGGATAAAACCCTTCTTAATTTATTTATTTTATGCAGAAAAGTAAAATAAAGTTGAATTAAAAATATACTTTATTAAGTTTCCAAGAACTTATTAATTGGAGATTGTTCAAATTGATGAAAGTGTGGAAGGAAGAATTCTAATTTTTTAAGAAATTCTTGTAACAGTTATAGCAGGAAATAATTATTTGGCAGAAATATTATTATTCCCATTGACTGACTATAATAATAATAAAATAATAAGGATAATATCTTTCGTATAATATTTATTCTTAATCTCATTTTTCCTATTTTAAGGACATTTTACTTTCAAAATGGTGCTCAAAGGTTACGTTTTATAATGATGTTGATGTTAACAGTAATAATAATAATGATAATAATGATAATAATGATAATAATGATAATAATAGAAATATTAACATTACTTAAAATCTTGCTACTGATAAATTAATGACATTTATGAAGGTAACAGTAATATTTATAATAGCAATATTATAGCAATATAATTATTATAATAGTAATTATTATTATTATAATGTGGCAATATTATTATTATTAATGTGACATTAATGTCGCCATTTGTCTCTAGAAAGGAATTTATTTCACTGCCGTCTTTACCTCTTCAATTAATCTTCCTATTTTGGCATTTTTAACACTTTCTCTATAGTTCCATTTTGCCTTTTTTTATTTTTTGTTTAATCCATTAAATTTTCCGTTTTCAATTGTCGTTTGTGGTTTTCCAGCAAGAACACCGTTTCTTTTGTAGTTTTTATTAATATTTATTAATTAGTTACTAATTAATCACAGGCGTTAAATAGAGTGAAGCGCCTTTTTAAGAGAACGATGAATTCGTATAATTTGTGAGTAATATTTTTTTCTGCATTCAACTAAACTTTTCACTCAGGCAGTGGTTCCCAACGTGGGTGCCACCGCCCCCCAGTGGGCGTTTGAGAATCTTAGGGGGCGCTCGGAAACTGTAAAATTGTTACCTTCTATTAATAAATCACTTATCACTTATCCTGTTATAGTATTATCTTTATGAGGGGGCACCAGCAAATATTGATGAACATAAGGGGGTGTTGGCCTAAAAAAGGTTGGGAACCAGTGAGCTAAAGCATTGGAACGAAAAGTCGAGTAAAGATTTGATTTCATCCACATTTATGTTCTACAGCAGTGGTGGCCAACCTTTTTTTTTAGGCGTGTCAATTAATTGTCACAAAGTTTTTGGCGGGCCACTGTCCTACTATTCCACCCCCCCTCCCTACACCCATTTAAAACGTGTTCTTCGTCTTAACTGATTTTTCAGTCGATTATTCTTTTTCGATTCTTCATCACGCGGGCCATTCCAAATATCGTGGCCTGCGGGCCTTGGGTTTGCCACCCTTGTTCTACACTAACTATAACGTATAATTAAAAAAAAAGTTGTTATTTTTTCATAAATTTTAAGGTTTATTTTTAATATTAAGTTTAAAAATAAAATGGATACTCGGTACATTATCTAGTTTAATAAACTTATTTCAGGTTGAAGGCTCGAATAAAGGCACGCGAGAGGTATTTGGAATGGCGCTATATAAGTTTCCTTTAAAATAATGATTTACAAACATTTGCATGGTTCACATGGAATAATAGCTTTGGATTATTTTATTAATCCTTAGACTACGTCATAGCCACGTTGCAATAGCGATTTCCCTAAGACCACTGAAGCCTCAGATAATATAGCCACCCATAGAAGGTTCGAGTTTCACGTAAGCTATAGATTCCCTTTATCATACGACCTTCATCGTTGCGAAAGAAATTGAACAGCCCCAAATATTAAGATATTGTTAATCTTTCGTCCTTCATAACGGAAAATGTAGAGCGGGTAATGAGTCGTTGCAATTCATAATTGATGTCACAAGCACCTGAATGACGCATAAAGTGATGTAGAAATCATGCGAATGTGCATTCATTTCGTGCCGTGAGGTGAGATAAAATTTAACGAAAAGACCAAATTAAACATGCGTTTTTTTTAAAGAAAATAAAATAAGTCAAAATTATCTTAAGATTAAAGAAAAACAGTGATTTTAGTATGAAATATTTTGGCGTGTCTTTTATTCCTGAAAATAATTTGCATCTATTTGACTTCCTTCAAAAAAAAATTGCTCAGTTCAAACGCTTTTAGGAGACATGAGCACTCACTCTTTTCAAGTTTTAAATTTGCTGATAGATAATATAACTCGTTAGTCGAACTCCTTTTTTTGAACAAAACATTGTAACAAATTAAACTCATTTACCATTATAAGTTCCCAATAATATAATTTTTCCGCTATTAACCAATCTAACATTCCCTAATCCTCATTCCTTCATTCATCTTCATTTTCCTTATCCGCACATTTTTACCGACGAATGGTTCCTTGTACGCCCTGAAATAAACCGATGTAAATTGTAGAGAACTAGTATAAAAACCCGCATTTTAAAGTAAATTACTCTCCGCATGTGTTCCTCAACCATTTTTTTAAGAGCGTCCAAAAGTAATTATGTTCTTACTAGTGCTTGCATAATATCGAAAATTTTCAATACCGGTATTTGGAGGCAATTATGCTAATCCCGGTATTGATACCGGTATTATGAAAAAAATAATTTATTTTGATTTATTATGGTGCCACCCTACCAACCCTCCCACAAGTCTGAGGGACTTGCAGTACTCACCATATTTACTATAAATTAATGACCCAACTCCAAATAGATGGCATTCTATTCGAAAACGTTTATACAGTAAATTACTAAATTGTAATAAAAATATTATTTGAATTTTTTTTTAGCATATTATTATACAACTACTGGGGTAGATAGAAATTATTAGTATCTAAATATTTATTTCTTAGTTTGATTTTGAAAGTATGCTTTGAGGAAACAAAGAGCATCTAGGGATTGTTCAGATAGACTTGATCTCAGTTTCGTCAGAAATAGGCCTGCAGCAGAAAAGGCTCTTTCTGATTCTGCACTTGTAGGTTTAATTGAAAGCAGTGCCTTGTACAGCTTCTCTAAATTCTCACTTCTCTGTAAAGTAACTTCCAAGCTTTTAAATTCATTAGTAACATCAAAATCAATGGAATTTTTTTAGATGGCACTTTTCCTAGTTTGTCCATTTCTTGCATGTATTCACTCAGTAATGAATCTGCTTCCACTTCAGTCTTATCGGAGGACTAAATTGCCTAAATTTTACAATAGCAATTTTTGTCAATACCGAAAACCTATAATATCGGTATCGGTATTATTTGTACTTCTTCAATACCGGTATTAATACCGGTATTTCAATACCGGTTTTAACCCCTAGTTCTTACACGTTTTTCCCCAGTGTTGTGGCGAAGATAAATTCAATAATTCGCGGCCGTTTCTGCGCTACGCAGGTACTTGATTACAATTCCGTTATATTTAGAAATACAATTTTTTTTGCAGCTACATCAATATATTTTATCTAACATGGTCATGTAATTTATATATTTACTCCTTATTTTATTTCATATATTATGGGGCTTATTTATATTATTTGGGGTTCAGTTTTGTTTGTATTTTGGTCGAATAACTTTTTCCTCCTTAATTTTGTTTTCATTTACCTCTGTTAATTCACACACACACACACACATATATACACACACCACACACACACACACACACACACACACACATATATATATATATATATATATATATATATATAGCTCATAGCTATATCCCTGCAGAGTTCATGAGGGTATATATCTTGCCCCTGGTCAAAAATAAGTACGGAGACATTCTGTCCAGCAATAATTACAGGCCTATTGCTGTCGATTCCTGCTTCTCGAAACTACTAGAAAAACTCTTGTTACGCAGAATAAATGATTTCCTATGGACATCTCCTAATCAGTTTGGCTTTAAAAGGTCCCACTCAACTGACCTGTGTATCTATGTACTTAAAGAAACAATATCTAAATACATTGACAGTAATTCAACCATTTATAGCTGTTTCCTTGATATAAGTAAGGCATATGATAGGATGAACCACAATATTTTATTTGCAAAACTAGAAGACAGGAAGGTTCCCATGTACATATTAAATTTATTGAAATTTTGGTATTACCACCAATCTTTCACTGTTAGGTGGGGCAATGTACTATCCGAGTGTTTTGGCTCCTCTTGCGGGGTGAGACAAGGCTCCTTGCTCTCCCCTATGCTGTTTAATGTGTATATTGACGGATTAATTGCTTCACTTAATGAGGCAACAGTGGGATGTTGTATAGATAACACAAGGATAAATAACTTAGTTTATGCCGATGATATGGTGTTAATAAGTCCCTCTGTTAAAGGTCTGGATCGGCTACTAAATGTCTGCGAAGGGTATTCGCAGAAACATGATATTCTTTTTAATGTTACAAAAACTGAGGTTATGCAATTTCATCCTAAAAGCTGTAATCAGCCAGTTGATATAAGGTTTAAAATGAATGGTGAAGTAATTGAGGAAGTACAAGAGTTTAAGTATTTGGGTCAAACTATTACCAGCTCCTTGAGTGATGACTCGGATATAAGAAAACAATCTCGAAGCCTGAGTGCAAAAGCGAATATGACCATAAGGAACTTTCGTTTCTGTACAAGTGAAGCTAAAGACACACTCTTTCGTACCTTCTGCAGTAATATATACGGTCAGCAACTCTGGGTGAATTATAAAAAAGGTTCTGGCAGAACCCTAAATTTGCTGTACAACAGATCTTTTAGACTCTTACATAAATTACTCCCGAGATGCTCAGCTTCGCAAATGTTTGCTACCCGCCATGTCCCGAGCTTCCCGGAGGTAACAAGACGTGCTCAACACAGTCTAATGCAAAGAATTAAAAAATCAACCAACCCGATCATCCAAGTTACCCATGAGTCCTGCCATTTATCCTCTAAGCTATGGACTTCTTGGTACGAAAACGTCTGTCTGTAGCTCCACTTAACTTCGACAGTGCAGTATTATTTCTAATCACTTGTATATATTTCTATCCTTAGTATATGAACTGTCATTGTATTAATAATATTTGTCATATGGACTATAGTCTGCCAATAAACCTTTTCAGTTTCATTTTCATATATATATATGATACACACAGACCGTGCATGGAACAAGGAACTCTTCTGGGAAAATTAAATCCACTACAGTCCGAATAAGTAATGGTAAATGACAAACACTATAGTTTTTTTCTTTTTCATGATGTTAGCTCAACGTGGGCAACGGGTCACTCGCAAAGAGGCCCCACACGGTCTGTGTGTATCATAAAAAACCTCAGGGCACCATTTTGAGTTCAATCCCATCATGAAACGGACATGTTATGTGCCTTGAAATGTGAACGCTCTATTTTGCCAGTTGAGATTTAAGTTTTGTTTTTTGGCTAAAAGTACAATAGTTACCCCTTTTTCTTTGATGTATTCATTCCAACGTGAATGCAACGAGTCTTTTGCTTATATTGAGGCTCTGAATATAGTTGGGTTGGGATGCTTTAAACCCTAGATCCTGTCCCAAAGCTGGGATCCTATCTGCTTTGCAGATAGCTGGTGAGGAAAGCTATATTTTTGGGGCCTCATTGCGAGTGACCCGTTGCCCATGTCGGGCTAACATCATGAAAAAGAAAACTATAGTGTTTTTCATTTACCATTACTTATTCGGACTATAGTGGATTTAATTTTCCCAGAAGAATTCCTTGTTCCATGCACGGTCTGTGTATATGATAAAAAACCTCAGGGAACCATTCTAAGTTCAATCCCATATATATGTATATATATATATTACTGTATATATATGTGTATATATATATATATACACACACAGTACATTTTAACTGCAAACGACACACAGTATAATTAATGTAAAGAACGACGCTTGCTCGTTTTCTCTCCTCTTGTGCGGACACTCTTCTAAACAAGCGTCGTTCTTTATATATATATATATATATATATATATATATATATATATATATATATATATATATATGGGATGAATTTCAAAATAAAACACGTGAAATGAATAAATGCTGGAAACCCACAAGGAAAAAGAAAAACGATTCCAAGGCCTTTCGTGTATTCAAAGCTACATTTCGTCAGGGAATGAAGATAAAAGGCGAGATGCCCATAAATATATATACAACGTACAGGAAAAACAAAACAATTAGCACATACTTAACAAGGGTTAATGAGAGGCAAAAGCAATTTTAACATGATATCGTCAATTTTATACGTCCCCGCACTGTTATTGAAATTGTTTTTAAAATGAATAAATGCACATTCTAGAATATTTCGTTTTATTATATCTCTGTTTTTAACAAGCGCTTTAGAACTATCCCGCTTGATGCTATGGTTACATCTATACATATGGTTAAATAAAGCATTGGAAGTATTAGCTGTTCTACAAGCATATTTATGCTGTTTTACCCTAATATCTAACGTTTTACCGGTTTGGCCTATATATACTGAGTTACATTGTGTACATCCGATCGAATACACACAACCAACAACATTATCAGGGCTATTCTTTATTAGGCGTGATTTAACAGTATTATTATACTTAAAGATTACATTAATGCCAATTGCTTTAAGTACAGTTGGAAGGTATTGAAAATTAACATGGTAAGGTAGGCTAAGGATATTTTTATGCTGAAATTCCTTTACAATTACATTATTATAATACCTATTCTTGGCTTTCTTAAGACAGTTATCTAAAAATGAAATAGGATAACATAATTTAGTACCAATATTCATGATATTGCATAACTCGGAATCTAAAAATTCAGGACTGACAACTCTCAATGCTCGAAGAAACATAGCAGAGAAAATAGAGGATTTAATCGAAGGATGATGGTCAGAATAAAAATGCACGTAAGAGTTATTATTAGTAGGCTTACGGTAGACTTCATATTTGAACCTACTGATGACCTACTTGATTTTTTAAAAGATAAGATTTCTGAATATTCTTTCCCTGTTCAACACAACACTCTTATGGAGTTAATTAAGCTGTGTCAAAGATTGTAAATTTCAGTTTGAAAATAAGTTTTATGTTATGTCGTTTGGATTGGCTATGGGAAATCCCCTTTCACCTGTACTAGCTAATTTATATATGGAATTTTTTGAAAGTAGAATTTTGCCTACGATTGTTAATTTTAACCTGGTTTGGTACAGGTATATACTGTAGATGATATTTTATGCCTTTGGCCTAATAATTTGAATGTGGACTTATTTCTTGGTAGGCTCAACAATTTAGTCCCATCTATTAAGTTTACAGTTGAAAAAGAAAATGATGGAAGCCTATCTTTTCTTGATCTAAAAATTTGGAGATGCTCTAATCAGTTCAAATATGAAGTCTACCGTAAGCCTACTAATAATAACTCTTACGTGCATTTTTATTCTGACCATCATCCTTCGATTAAATCCTCTATTTTCTCTGCTATGTTTCTTCGAGCATTGAGAGTTGTCAGTCCTGAATTTTTAGATTCCGAGTTATGCAATATCATGAATATTGGTACTAAATTATGTTATCCTATTTCATTTTTAGATAACTGTCTTAAGAAAGCCAAGAATAGGTATTATAATAATGTAATTGTAAAGGAATTTCAGCATAAAAATATCCTTAGCCTACCTTACCATGTTAATTTTCAATACCTTCCAACTGTACTTAAAGCAATTGGCATTAATGTAATCTTTAAGTATAATAATACTGTTAAATCACGCCTAATAAAGAATAGCCCTGATAATGTTGTTGGGTGTGTGTATTCGATTGGATGTACACAATGTAACTCAGTATATATAGGCCAAACCGGTAAAACGTTAGATATTAGGGTAAAACAGCATAAATATGCTTGTAGAACAGCTAATACTTCCAATGCTTTATTTAACCATATGTATAGATGTAACCATAGCATCAAGTGGGGTAGTTCTAAAGCGCTTGTTAAAAACAGAGATATAATAGAACGAAATATTCTAGAATGTGCATTTATTCATTTTAAAAGCAATTTCAATAACAGTGCGGGGACGTATAAAATTGACGATATCATGTTAAAATTTCTTTTGCCTCTCATTAACCCTTGTTAAGTATGTGCTAATTGTTTTGTTTTTCCTGTACATTGTATATATTTATGGGTATCTCGCCGTTTATCTTCATTCCCTGACGAGGTGTAGCTTTGAATACACGAAAAGCCTCGGAATCGTTTTTCTTTTTCCTTGTGGGTTTGCAGCATATATATATATATATATATATATATATATATATATATATATATCAGGGATGGGAAACTGAATCGAACTGGGATCGATAAACTGATAAAACCGATATTATTTTATGAACTGAAATCGGAAAAAAATCGAACTGAAAAAAATTCTGACAACTAAAATCGAAATTCGAACTGAAATTGTAAAACAATAAAAAATTGAAATCTGAATTCGAATAGATTGAAAATAACAGTTTTGCGTTTCAGTTTTGAGGAGCATTTGGATTGCAAAAAAATATAAATAACGTGAATTATTTTCCTTTTTTTTGCGACTTTACATTTGTATGGATTTAAAATATTCATTTATCCTTTAATTCGATGTAGAAAAAACGTAGCTGAAAGTACTAGAGAGAATGGTTTTTAAAATGAAAGAAAAAGAATTAGGGAGGAAAATTTTTATACCATATGAAAATACTTTTCAATAATGACTGTGCTCCTTTCGTTGACCTAAGTTTAATCACTTGGTAAGGACGCCTTCAGTTTTTTTCTGACCATTAAATTTTTCAGTTCGATAATAGCTATACTATCTATATCTACATAAATGAGTGAGATAATCCGTGGGAATGACCAAACTTCAACTCAAATGTTAATTTTTTGGAATGTTACTCTAATCTCCTTAATATTTCTCCAAATGTTTATCCTTTGGAATGTTCCTCTAATCTCCTTGTGTTTCCTCTCCTCTCCCGAAATCCGTGGGAATGACCAAACTTCAACTCGGATGTTAATCCTTTGTATTAAAAAAAAACTGGAATCGAAATTTAAATTGAATCGAACCGAAAAATATAAAACTTGAATCGAAAAATAAACTCAAGTCGAAAAAAAAACTTAAGCACTTAAATCAAAAGTGACATCGATATTTTTGCAAACTTAAACTGAAATCGAAAACTGGACTTAAAATTTATCAGTTTCCCATCCCTGATATATATATATATTAACAAAAATCCTTACCCATAAGATATTTATTTTACTGAATCGAATTTGAATTTATTGTGACCGTTTCTGAAAATGAACCTTCCGTCATCAATGATCAAAATTATGAAAATAATATACAATCAAAATAAAATTAGAATCAAAATCAAATGAAATCAAATCACCAAATATTGCGGAAAAATCTAATCTCAAAGTTTAAATTCACGTTTCAACTATTGGACATAAAGGAGTACTAATCGACTTATACCCATCACATCGACAAGACCACAATATCGACACTCTAAAAAACTAATCTAACCTAGCATAACATAACCTAACTCGACTTAATTTAACCCACAACATACTTGTCGATAGAATGTTGATCGGATGTAATCCCGATACTGACAGTTAGGATGTTGGAAATGGAGTGAGTTAGTTGGTTGGTAATTTATCTATTGTTTGTGCTTGGTTGTTAAACTGTATTGAGTTGGACTGAGGATATATGTTAATTAACCCTTATTTCATAACCTGGGTAAAATATACCCTTGGTATAATCTACCACGGTTATTCAATAATAGTATACCCTTATTTCATAACCTAGGTATAACATACCCGACACTATTGCAGTTGGGTACCCCAACCCAACAAATTCAATTACATTAAAACAAAAAAGTTTAAAGTACAAGTAAAACAAACAATTCATTCTATGGGATACAATGCCCTTGACGATTGGTTAGGTTAAGTTGTGATATTTTCGTTAGTTTTAATGAAAATATCACAACTTAACCTACCAATCAATTAACCAATGAGATTCAAGGATTATAAGTTCTGTCTTATGGTAGTTATTCAAAAATTCATAAATTATCTAGTGTGTGTGTGTATGTGTGTGTGTGTGTGTGTGTATTCTTGGATATCTTACTTCATTGCGAATATCTTTAGGATACACACAGTGCTCATCGCAACAGAAACGTGCGTTTAGTAACATTAACGGTGTTACCAGTTTCAGATATATTTTTTATTAAATCACTGAAGGTCATGACAAAAAGGGATATAAAGAAGGTTAGGATATGTTAAATTAAGTTAAACTAAGTTAGGTTTGGGTTAAACTAATTAGGTTATTTGGATTAGATTAAACGGCGCCATCCACAGTTCATAGTGTGTAAATGTAGCGGTTCGTAATTAGTAAGACATTGCGTGTACTGTATGTGCGTGTTATATTTAAGTGAACAAAGGCAAATGTCATTCCCACAAATTAAAGGATACACGAAATACCTCTTTTACGCACAAACGGTTCTTAAATTCATCTAATATTAACAGAAAGTAGTCCTATAACAAGGCACATGCAATACATACTTAATGAGGGAAGAGGTAATTGGCCCTTTTTCCTTTGATGGCGAGGTAATTGGCTCATCTTACCTGAAAATATTACACGAATTTGCGTACCTTAAAATCCAGCATATTGACTACTAATGCTCCCCGCATTATCATATTCCGGTCAGGCAGTGAGTAGCTGGATGAACATTTTCCAGACCGTTGGTTAAAAAGATGTGGGTCTATGCAATGGCTTCCAAGATGATGTGATCTAATTACCTCCGCGGACTTGGTTCTATGGAGTGTGGTAAAAAACGTAAGCCTTTTGGCAGAAGCCGTCAAATATTCGAAACTTTAAAAGATCAACCGCAGAAGTTTTGCTAAAAAAATGTTCTTCCGTAAAGAGGCATTTGCGGAACGTTGAGATAAAAATGGCGCACGAAGTCACCATTTTATCTAATTTGTGTTAATATCAAAAGAAATTAAGTAATATTTATGGTTTACGAATGAGCTTCATAGAAAGTTTGCGTTTTTAGTGTAAGAGAACTAAAATTTTTTATTTAGTTACTTGAATATGAAATACACACACACACACACACACACACACACACACACACACACACACACACACACATATATATATATATATATATATATATATAATATGCAAATTATATTGTCACCTTTTATGCAAATTAAATTGTCACCTTAAATTTTTATGTGCATGACATAAATTATAGCATAATATATACTATTAATTTTTTTTTTTACATTTTCAACAAAAATTTCTGGTTCCAGAAGTGAAAGTCGGTGATCTAATATATTATTTTATGTCATTTCATTGAGCTTGGGGCAATCACATTTTGAGTAAGACTATCTTCAGTTACTGAAGGGAAGCAAGAGAGATCCTTAAAATCGTGAGGTGCTATTTCTAAGCAGCGCAAAATATATTTTTAACAGTCTGTATTTTTGTTTCGCTTTGTAACTTTCGTATTCAGGTGTGTCTATACAGGGTGGGCCGTAAGTTTCCATACATAGGAAAATTTAAATTATGGTCTTCACGTGCGTCGGTATTTGGATCAGCAGTTTCCGGATGCTTGGATTGGTCGGCGTGGTCCTGTGGAGTGGCCTCCCAGATCCCCAGATCTCACCCCCCTTGATTTCTATCTTTGGGGGCACTTGAAGGCCATGGTGTATCAGGAAAAGATACGAGACATAAATCATCTAAAGGAACGTATCACCAACGCCATTACAAGCATAACGTCAACTGTGCTAATGCGTGTTCATCAACAGTGGGGAACACGTATTGAAATGTGTTTTCAAAACAATGGCAACCATGTAGAGCATATTATATAAATAAAAATGGTTGTCCATAAAAAAATGTTTATTTTTCCTATGTATGGAAACTTACGGCCCACCCTGTACACTATATATATATATATATATATATATATATATATATATGAAATGTGTTAAAATCATCCATTAAACTTCTGCAACATATTTTTAACGTCGCTTTGGAAATTTAATGAAGCGAAGATGGAGGCTGAGTTTGCAAAGTGAAGTAGTATGTATGCACGTAACAACTAACATTATTTGCAACAAAAATTTTACCGGAGCTGAGAAGAAATTTTTGAACGTAAATGAAAGTGGTCGAAAATCGTTCAAAGAGAGTGTTTTAAACTGAATTTTAAAATGCATTTCATGCTACATATTATGTAAACGAAGAAGGTAAATGTGAAAAAAAAAATAGAACACTTTACTACAATGTAAATGTTCCAAATGTAACGTATATTTTGTAGATATTGTGAGTGAAGAGATGAACGGAAGAGAATGAACGTCTACGAAAACGTATATAGAACCCCTTAATTTTATCTAGAAATATCCAAAGGATATTTACAGAGTCGTTATTTCCATTATTTCATTAAATGACGACACACGGGTCTTTACAGAATGGGTCTCCATTGTGTTTTCACTGATTAGAACGATGTAATGAGAACGAATATCTACCTTCCATTTTTTTTTTCTTTCTTTGGTGGGGAGAGACCATCGTCTTCTCCAGAAACGACACTGATAATGTGAAAAACTGTTATCTCTTGGGATGTTTACACACCCAAAAACCTCTTTATTTAATTTGAACGAAAAATTTGTTTGAATTTTAGACTAACAAAGTACTCTATTCAAAATTGTGATTGCCACTTTTGTTAAAATTAGACTAAGTAAATGATGATACTTTAAAATATATTTTGTTTAAAAAAACTTTAAATTAAATAAGTATAAAATTATATTTACTTGGAATTAATCATTTCCAGATTTCCCAAATGAAGTCAAACCCAATTCTAAGTAAATATACATTTCATGTAAACCAAATTAATTTGAAGTAAATTAATTTATTCATTTTAATTTTAACAAAACTTGATAATTTTGAAAACAACACTTTCTTCGTCTAAAATCCAAACAAATATTTTGCTTAAATTAAATAGTTTTTTTTTCAGTGTAAGTAGGAAGAAAGGTTATGAAAACTAATCAAATAGCAGACAAACATCTTTCAAGATTTTTGTTTTTTCCAGAACGAGTTAATTAAAAGGTAAATTAAGAAAGTAGCTCGTAAAGAAGGTGCAATAAAAAGGCATTTGCGTTCATGCGAATCTAAACATTTTTGGTTGATGAAAATATTTTTGCTTTTACATCCGCTTTTCATTTCTTTCTCGCTAAAAGTCAATTAAGATAACTATATCGAGTCATTATTTACGTGGAAGTGAAGTATGGTGTATTATTGAATTATGAAGGAAGATGGAATTAAAATTTTTACCCTTATTTATGATTATACATTCTACAGGGTGAGCAAAAAGTCTGGGCACCACCACTAATGTAAAAATTAGATATGTAAATATCTTGAGGGGTGCCCAGGCTTTTTGCCCACCCTATACATTAGAATTATTTTTTGTTTAATGAGAAAAGTTGTCGAATGCGCTGTTGTTCGTCATTTGAGCGGTCATTTCTCTTCGACCTCGTTACGTACGAGTGTGTATATATTATATAACTTATTTCCCATCTGGCGTTTCTGCTAATTATTTTTATCTGTGCGGACGTAATTACGTTTATCGTACGTAAATGTTCCTCGTTACGATATCCGTAGCACGATTATCAAATTATTGTTGGATATTGAGCTGAGGGGTAACTGCGTATAACTACATACCAGTAATTATATATTTCATGCCATTTTCGTGGAGAATGTTAATAAATGTTCGATAAATTTACTCCTTTGAACAGTTCCTGTTGCGAAAATTGACACTTTCATTCCATTTTACCGCTATTTATTTGCAGCTTTTAAATAGGTCTTCCGCGAGATAAAACTAATTTTTGAAATCTACGTTCTACAAATAAATGCGAGCATCTCGCAATATCGAAAGTAATCGAAACCATACGGTGAACTACTGAATTCTGGCTTTAAGTACTATTATACATATATAAATTCCTGAAAAAAATACAGTGTGTATATATATATATATATATATATTTACCCACAGTTTTCACAGTCTACAATATAATGACTATAATCTGAACTGTAAAAAGATTTTCCAGGGAGGACCCAACGCGTTTTGCATCCCACCAACCACTTTCCCCAACCACCGCCAATTCGAAAGTGTTGTATATAATTATAATATATATATATACACACACAAACTATTTAATCCTTATATTTAAATTGAATTGCTGAGAGACTGTATTTCAAAAATAAAAGTTTTTCAGCTTTGTCCCCCTTCAGCCTATTCCTTTTTTCATCGTAGATGATCCCTGCTCCACTAAATAATTGTTCACTAGGAACACTTGAGGGAGGACATCCAAGGTATGTCCGAGCCAGTTTGCTCAAATTTTTGTATTTCTTTTGATTTGACCTCCACCAAGCCAAAGCATCACCTTCTTGTCCAATCCTTTTCTCTTTGTGATATTTCTCGATCATTTTTTGCGAGTCTCTACTTGACTCAGTTTCGGTCTCGTCATCACTACTGGAAGCCAATAGAGCACTCAGTGAGTCCATTATTGTTAATGATTTACTCGTAGAAGCTGATGTCTGGCCTAAATCAATCAGTGGTTTCTCTGCCGGTGGTTCACTGGCTGTCTCCGAGTCCGATGATGTTCGAGTCTTGTCCATTCCATCACAAAGATATCCCAATTTTTCCTGAATACCTCTTGTGACATGTGAAGCGGAAAAAATTTTGCTTTGTACCTTGGATCCAAATAGGTAACCAAGGAATACATGTCATTTGCTTCTAGGCCATCAAATCTCCTTGCTAGCTCTGTGTGCATTATCTCCTTCATTCTTTTGATTCCACGATCAGCTTCAGAATCATCACTTCGAGGTTGCAGCACATTTTTCAAGGAAACGACGAGGGGAATAACCTAAGATATGGAAGAGGTGGAACTACTCAATCTTTTTGTGATATCATCGAATGGTTCCAGCACAGCCACACAGTTTGACAAGAGAGTGAAGTCGATGTTAGTGAGTTGTTGCATTTTGGAGTTAGCAGCGCTATATAGACTCAGTGGTTCCTTCAACTTCAGTGATCTCTGCATCGTGTGATAAGTGCTGTTCCACCGTGTGGCGACATCATGAATGACTGTTAGTTCAGGTTGATCTAAGCGTTTCTGAATTTTTTTAACTCATCCTGCGCCATCGTAGAATGGTTGAAATGAGTAACGATGGATCGAAGTTTAGCTAACAAGTCACTGATAGATTTTTGTGAGGATAATCCACTTTTGATTACAAGTTGCAGTTTATGAACAGTGTAATCGATATTATGGACGCCAGTGAGAAACAAAGCTTTTATCATGTTTGCTCCTGAGTCGCGCATTACACAATGGATGGATGAATGGGCAATATCCCACTTCTGAAGCATCTGCGATCTTGAAGTGGCATTACGCTGAGCACCAAATTGGTTCGCTTGAAGTCTTAATTCACTGCATGGCATGTCAAAGAGAATAAAGACACTCCAGCAGACGTGTCTGCCCATGCATCCGTTGTCAATGATACTTTCGAATCTTTTAGAGGCTCAAGAATTTTGAACACTTTCTTTGAAACAAAGTCATAGATATCGTTGCACACAAGATCAGTGTAGAACTGACGCCGTTTCACTTTATAGTGTGGAGCTGTTTCAACCATGAGTCTCATGAAACCTAAGTCCTCAACGTGGCTGAATGGCAAGTCATCCATTATTATCATTTCGGTTATGCGATAGTCCAGTGATTTTGATTTGGAATGATTCGCATCCCAAATTATGACTTTTTCGAAGCAACTTTCAATTTTCTGATTCTTTTCTTTCACTGCACACTTCATTTCCTGTAGGGGTGTAAGAGACACTTTTGAATCCTTTTTTTTCTTTGACTGTTCATTAGCTTCATTTTCACTAGATATCACTTCATTATATTCCTTCTTGTGCATTGAACGCAGATGGTTTTTTTAAGTTAGTGGTACGCCTTCCCTTTCGTGAATAGTTCTTATTATCATACATATGACACATTTCCCTACATCGTTTAACACTCGAGAAATACTTCCATACTGCACTCGTAGATCGCTCCATGATGGTTGCACCACAGTCTAACTAACACTTTACTAATGGGTTGAAGCACGTAACGTTACAAAGGTAGCGACGGAGAGCTAGCGCAACACAACCACCCTCACTCGTGTCTGAACAGATACTGAAGCTGGTGTTTTAGTTTAGTTTGTAACTTGTTAGTGAAGGCTGCCTAATTTCTAATAAAAAAAATGAATGTTTTTTATCTTTTCTTATCAAGCCACCTAGCGTTGATAAATGTAAGTTATTACATAATGCATCTATCCATCCATTCCAAGTAGCAGTTCTAGACATGTCGGAATTAGGCCGTAGCAAACTTTTACTTTTTGTACCCTTGAGTGAAGGCATGAGGTATGACAGGAACAGAATTTGGCGACGTTTATAGCATTTATAGCCATTGCAACAACCGCAATAACTGCACTGATAAATGCGGTTGCGGTTACGGAGCTGAGAATATGTGCGGTTGCGGACAACCGCTACATCACTAATATACTCGTGTGTGTATATATATATATATTAATTAATAATAATAATAATAATAATAATGATGCAGCTGCACCGTTGCAAACCGATGTCCGGACAGGTTCCAACTACCATTTTTCAATTTTTGCAATATTTAGTGTGAATTTGAACCAAACTATTTGTTTGCTCCAACATGTAATGCGAATAATGCTCAATAACGCGATTCTGGTACAATTTCCGACTTACTGTTTAAGTGTGCGTTAAATAAGTATATTTTAAATTCTGGACTGGCCCGGAATCTCAGGTTGCACACACACACACACACACACACATTATATATATATATATATATATATACACAGGGTGTTTCAGGTCGACCCTAGAAATATGGAAAAGAAACACTTCATATTAGGTACGGAATTACTGACAAACTTCAGATACCAAATACCAAATACAAACTACAAATTCCAAAATTTGTAGTATTTGTGGTATTTGAAATTTGTCATAGTAATTCCATAACTAATATGAATTGTTTCTTTTCCATATTTCTAAGGTCGACCTGAAACACCCTGTATATTGCAATGACATTCAAAAGGGAAATGAAATAGCAAACGTTTTTAGTGGTTTCAAAGCATCCTCATCAGCCCGTAAAAACAGTTGAAATGATGATGAAAAACTTTCCTAAGACATAAACACCAGAAATTAAAATTTCTCGGGCATATCGTTAAATATTATATATATATAGACATATATATATATATATATATATATATATATGTATATATATATATATATATGAAAAATTATTTCACGAAAGTGACACGTGAAAAATATTTATAATGAATAAAACCACGAAGGAAAAAGAAACACAAAGGGGTGCTCAAGCGCTTTCGTCTAATGACATCCTCAGGAACACTGGAGTGAAAGGACAGATCAAGGCAATATATAGGTTACAAAAATAAACATACATACACACATATTCATATATATATACATATTATATATATATATATATATATATATACATATACATATATATAGTAAGCATAGAAAAAATTGTGGGAGGAGCAAACATTTGTATGGGAGATTGACACTTTTAGCACTTCAGCCGACATTCAATATAAATTCAAATGGCTTGTTTATGAAACAGGTCACAAAAGAATAAAGAAATAAAAATAAATATAAATATAAATTGAGAAAAAATTAATTACAAAATAGTGCCTTAGTGATATATATGTCACAGCCTACATAACCATAAAGAAATAAACCGGCAAATAAAAAAAAACCACAAATATATATATATATATATATATATATATATATATATACCTACACACATACACATATACATATATAGTAAGTAAAGAAAAATTGTGGGAGGATAAACACATTTATATGGGAAAAATTGACACTTTTAGCACTTTGGCCGACCTTCAATATAAATTCAAATGGCTTGTTTATGGAACAGGTCACAAAAGAATAAAGAAATAAAAATAAATATAAATATAAAAAGTGCCTTAGTGATATATATGTCACAGCCAAAATAACCATAAAGAAATAACCCAACAGATAAAAAAACAAAAATTGTAAGTGGAGTCTACAAATTCAAGCTCAAAAGGGAAGTTTACAATCAATTTAATAGATGAACATATATATATATACACATACAAGCTTGACCTTCGCGAAATGAGAAATCATCGCGCAGAACCTTTGTGAGGTTGTAAGGTAAGGTAAGGTACATACACACATATATAATATATATATATATACACATATATATACACATACATACATACATACATACATATACACACATACATACATACATATACACACATATACATACACACACATTTAACTGCAATGACCACACACATACTCACATACACATACATACATACACATACACGCATACAGCAAAAAATTGAAAAATAAAATTGTAAGAGAAACCTACAGATTTATATTTATTTTTATTTCTTTATTCTTTTGCGACCTACCGTTTTTTCAGACAATAATTATAAAAACAAATCTTTGGTAGTTTTTCCCTTATGCATATATAATATATTATATATATATATTCTGTATATATTGCGTTATATTTCGTATATATACCGTATATATGTTGTATATATTTTTATGGTTCTTTATATATCATCTAGGCATCATTTTGTTTTCCAATTTATATTTACTTGTACTTTTTTATTCGTTTGTGACTATAATATGCATGATTCAGACAATAACTAAAAAACCTGTGGTAATTTTTCCCTTATAAATTGGTGTGCCTCTCTTAAAATTTATCTTTCAATTTATTATTATTATTTTTTATTATTTTTTAATTTTTTTTTTTGGTTTATTTCTTTATTTCTTTGTGACATATATATCAATTTGGCATCATCTATTAAATTGATTGTAAACTTCCCTTTTGAGCTTGAATTTGTAGACTCCACTTACAATTTTTGTTTTTTTATCTGTTGGGTTATTTCTTTATGGTTATTTTGGCTGTGACATATATATCACTAAGGCACTTTTTATATTTATATTTATTTTTATTTCTTTATTCTTTTGTGACCTGTTCCATAAACAAGCCATTTGAATTTATATTGAAGGTCGGCCAAAGTGCTAAAAGTGTCAATTTTTCCCATATAAATGTGTTTATCCTCCCACAATTTTTCTTTACTTACTATATATATGTATATGTGTATATGTGTAGGTATATATATATATATATATATATATATATGTATGTATATATATTTGTGGTTTTTTTTTATTTGCCGGTTTATTTCTTTATGGTTATGTAGGCTGTGACATATATATCACTAAGGCACTATTTTGTAATTAATTTTTTCTCAATTTATATTTATATTTATTTTTATTTCTTTATTCTTTTGTGACCTGTTTCATAAACAAGCCATTTGAATTTATATTGAATGTCGGCTGAAGTGCTAAAAGTGTCAATCTCCCATACAAATGTTTGCTCCTCCCACAATTTTTTCTATGCTTACTATATATATGTATATGTATATATATATTATATATATGTATATATATATGAATATGTATGTATGTATGTTTATTTTTGTAACCTATATATTGCCTTGATCTGTCCTTTCACTCCAGTGTTCCTGAGGATGTCATTAGACGAAAGCGCTTGAGCACCCCTTTGTGTTTCTTTTTCCTTCGTGGTTTTATTCATCATATATATATATATATATATATACCTTTCAACCTTTCATATGTTCCGTGCGATGATTCCTCATTTCATGAAGGTCAAGCTTGTTGCCCTTCTTCGCGAGTTGGCCTGATGAAGTAGGGAGTTGGTTTCTTGTACTCTCCACCTCACATACCCCTAGCTCATCTGGTGTTGTTCTGAGACAGGCGTCTAATCTTCTTTTGAAGATTTTCAGAGCAAACCACTCATGTTCCTTAGTCCTTAGTGCCTTAGGCAGCTAGTTAAATAGTCTTGGTCCTCTCACAACAAAACTATTTTCCTTCGGGGTTGAGAATGTTCCCTGTCTCGCCTTTAATTGGGAAACACGACACAGTCTTCCTTTTCTACTTTCCACCGTTGTTTGGGGGTTTATAGGGTTCAGAGTAAAATTAGGGGCTAGTTTCTCCATTATTTTTCAAGTGTAAATAATTTCTAGTGAATATAGGTTTAATTCATGTAACCTTTCCCAATAATTTAGTTCTTTGCACTCAGTGACCTTCGTTGTGAAGCTTCTCTGAATCCCTTCTCGTTAACTAATGTCTTCTTTCTTATATGGGGATGTTAGGACCGAACAGTATTCCAACTTGGGTATGACCAGTGTTTTTAATTGAGGAATCATTATATTCCTATCCCTTCGTTTAAAGGTTCTCAGTATCTGCCCAGTTATTCTCTTTGTTCTGTTTACTGCTATCTTATTTTGTGTTTTAAATTTCGCATCATCAGTCATTACAACTCCTAAATCTTTTGCTTTAGATTTTTCTCTGAATTTCCTGTCCATTTGGGGTATACTGTAGTATTTCATGGATTTTATGTCCTCCCCGTTTCCGTACCTTAACAGTTGAAATTTCTTAGTGTTAAATTTCATACTGTTGTCTTCCGACCACTTGTAGATTCTGCTCATGTCTGCTCTTGATTTCTTATTTTTCTACTGATCTTTGTGTCATCAGCAAAGGATGTTACTGTGCTGTCTCTAGTAACGTCCTCATCCATCCATCTCTCTCTCTCTCTCTCTCTCTCTCTCTCGATATATATATATATATAATATATATATATAATATAATATATATATATATATTGTTAAGGAGTTTATTCACTTTTCCAGGAAATTTGATAACAGGCAAAATAATAATAATAATAATAATAATAATAATAATAGGCGCCCTAATGGTAATGCCTGAAAGTTGTACTGTGTAAAATAATAATAATCTTACTAATAATAAATTCTCTATCAGTCATGGCGGATAACTTGTTGAAAATAGTCTCATATAATGTCAGGTCAGTGAGGAATTCAACTGTAGATGTCCATAAAATCTGCGACAGTGCAGATTTGATACTCCCGCAGGAGCACTGGCTACTTAAGCAAGAGCTAAAATTCCTCTCTACCATCCATAATGACTTTATGTACCATTGCGTCATCAGCAGTACTTGTCAGATGAATTAATGTACGGTAGGCCTTTTGGTGGTGTTGCTTTCTTAATAAGGAAAAGTTTGTCAAAACATATAAAATTTTTAACAAGCGATAATGTAAGGTTGTTAAGCATTGAATTACAAGTGAACAATGATTGCATATTAATTGTAAACTGCTATTTACCATATAACAACGGCAGTAATCTAGATGAATACATTGATTTGCTGTACAAAATTAAGTCATTATCAGATAACCCCAAATATTCTCACTGTATAATAATGGGGGACTTTAACGCACATGTGAACTCGGAATTCTTTGTAGAATTGGGTAACATGTACGAGTCGGCCAATTTAAGTATAAGTGATGTAGATGTATTAGGGGTAGCCAGTGGTAATTTTACATACGTTAGTGATATGAGTGGTACCACCAGGTGGATTGATCATTGTCTCACTAGTAATAATCTAAAGGATCGAATTGTTAGAGTTCATATTCTGCATGATTTCCTTCTTTCTGATCATAGACCATTAGAAATATTAATTAACGTTACCAATTTATGCGCAACACGACTTAACAAGAACTCAATAGGTAAGAATAATCGCGTCGATTGGTCCAATGTTACGTTGCAGCAGAGAATAGAATACAAAGACAGAACAAGTCACCTCTTTAATAATTTAGAAATTTTGCACCTTGCCTGTAATAATCCTTGCTCAAATGATTCTCACTGTAAACTCATAGATACGTATTATAGTAAGATAATATCTCTGTTAAGAGAAGCAGGAAGCCCACTGATTAAATCTTACAACTATCATACGAAGATTATTCCTGGATGGAATGATTTTATTGCCCCCCTGAAGAGGGAAACGAAAGACGCCTATGATTTGTGGTGCTTTCATGGTAGACCCAGATTAGGACCAGTATACTTGAATATGTGTAGAAGTCTGGGTCAGTATAAGGCGGCCATAAGGCGATGTAAACAGGAAGAAGAGTCTATTCGAGCATCAAAAGCCTGTGAAGCTCGCATGAATAACGATAATAACAAATTTTGGAAATTTGTTAAGAATCAAACGGGTGTCAAAAATGTCCTCCCTCCGACAATCGATGGGGTGTCGGGGGAGGATGAAATTGCAAAGCTGTGGTAAAACCACTATTCTAACATTCTTAACAGTGTGAGCCGGGATAATCTTAAGATAGATTGTAGCGAAACGATTGTGGGAGGGACAAGGGAAAATACTTTGATATCATTTTCTGAAGTAAAGAGGTTAATTAAAGAGTTAAAGACTGGTTCTGCGTCAGGGGTAGATGACTTATCGAATGAGCACTTAAAATATGCAAATGACGTAGTATGTCTGCATATATCATTGCTCCTATCAGCCATGCTGGCTCATAGCTATATCCCTGCAGAGTTCATGAGGGTATATATCTTGCCCCTGGTCAAAAATAAGTACGGAGACATTCTGTCCAGCAATAATTACAGGCCTATTGCTGTCGCTTCCTGCTTCTCGAAACTACTAGAAAAACTCTTGTTACGCAGATTAAATGATTTCCTATGGACATCTCCTAATCAGTTTGGCTTTAAAAGGTCCCACTCAACTGACCTATGTATCTATGTACATAAAGAAACAATATCTAAATACATTGACAGTAATTCAACTATTTATAGCTGTTTCCTAGATATAAGTAAGGCATATGATAGGGTGAACCACAATATTTTATTTGCAAAACTAGAAAACAGGAAGGTTCCCATGTACATATTAAATTTATTGAATTTTTGGTATTCCCACCAATCTTTCACTGTTATGTGGAGCAATGTACTATCCGAGTGTTTTGGCTCCTTTTGCGGGGTGAGACAAGGCTCCTTGCTCTCCTCTATGCTGTTTAATGTGTATATCGACGGATTAATTGCTTCACTTAATGAGGCAACAGTGGGATATTGTATAGATAACACAAGGATAAATAACTTAGTTTATGCCGATGATATGGGCTTAATAAGTCCCTCTGTTAAAGGTCTGGATCGGCTACTAAAAGTCTGCGAAGTGTATTCGCAGAAACATGATATTCTTTTTAATATTACAAAAACTAAGGTCATGCAATTTCATCCTAAAAGCTGTAATGAGCCAGCTGATATAAGGTTTAAAATGAATGGTGAAGTAATTGAGGAAGTACAAGAGTTTAAGTATTTGAGTCAAACTATTACCAGCTCCTTGAGTGATGACTCGGATATAAAAAAACAACCTCGAAGCCTGTGTTCTAAAGCGAATATGACCATAAGGAACTTTCGATTTTGTACAAGTGAAGCTAAAGACACTCTCTTTCGTACTTTCTGCAGTAATATATACGGACAGCAACTCTGAGTGAATTATAAAAAAGGTTCTGGCAGAACTCTAAATTTGCTGTACAACAGGTCTTTTAGACTCATACATAAATTACCCCCGAGATGCTCAGCTTCGCAAATGTTTACTACTCGCAATATCCCGAGCTTCCCGGAGGTAACAAGACATGGTCATTGGTCAATACAGTCTAATGCAAAGAATTAAAAAATCAACCAACCCGATCGGCGATCATCCAAACTATCCATGAGTCCTGCCATTTATCCTCTAAGCTATGGATTTCTTGGTACGAAAACGTCTGTCTGTAGCTCCACTTAACTTCAACATTACAGTATTATTTCTAATCAATTGTATATATTTCTATCCTTAGTATATGAACTGTCATTGTATTAATAATATTTGTCATATGGACTATAGTCTGCCAATAAACCTTTTCATTTTCATTTTCATTTTCATATAAGGTGTGGTTCTTTGCTTATTAAAAAGATCACGTGTTGTTCTGTGATTTCATTGCATATATATATATAGCGGAGGCGGTTCTTGGACTGGTGCATTGGGTAGGCAGAATATTTTATATATATATATAATTTTATATACAAGGTCTCCCATAAGTCCGGCATCATAGGAAAAATAATAAAAAAAGGCAAAAGAAAAGCTTTTATTTACAGAACGTGCTCAATATGTTCACCATTGTTTTCAATACACAAATTCAGACGTGATACCCAGTCAGCAAGCACACGGTATCACGCCCCACAGATAAAAATCTAGTGGCGTGAGATCCGGGCTTCTAGCTGGCCATTCCACAGGCCCTCGACGTCCTATCCAATGACCAGGGAATTATTGGTACAGGTATTCCCTTACTTGGGTGCTGTAATGTGCAGGAGCGCCGTCTTGCTGGAACCATGTTGGGAAATTTCCTTCTTCGTTCAAGACACTGGGAAATGTTTCTTCCTTGAGCATACGTAGGTAGGTGCCTCCAGTGACATGTTCATCGAAAAAGAGGGGGCCTATGATGCGATCCTTCCAAATGCCATACCATCACCCGAGATGCACCTTGTTCCTTTGAAGAGGTATACCAGTGAGGGTTGTTTTGAGACCAGTAGCGGGTGTTCTGTCGATTTACCTCACCATTTCCATAAAAAACAGCCTCGTCACTGAACAGAATGGTGGACGGGAAATTGGCATCCCGAGCATATTGTTCCGTAGCCCATTCACAAAATTCCATCCGCCGCACAGTGCCACAAATGGGTTAAAAAACGGCCAAAATTATTTTTTTCAATTGTACTTAGTTTTATGTAGTTGAAATGTTTAATTATGATTTATTTTAATAAAAAAATATGTTTAGTACCTTTTGTATATATGTAATGGTGACATATTGAGTGATTTTTCTATAAATAATAATAATATTCCAAATCAATAGGTTATGACCTACTGTAGTTTCTTAAGTTTCTCAAATTACTAAAAATATACTAAACAGATAATTGTTAATTAGGCCTATGTTTTGCAGATTTTGTCAAATGACATACTAAAATAAGTATGGTTTCATTTTAATCACTATACACATCTATTGTTTAAAACATTATTTGATAACCTGCCACTATATCAGAAGGGGTAAATAAAAAACATCGTAATACCTCTTAAAGTTTATGAAATTAATTCCCCCAAAATAAGTGTGACAACTGATATGAAAAAAAGTGTAAATAGTGTAAACAAAATTACAAAAACTTCATATTTAGAACATATCTTCCTCATCAGAACTAATATTTAAATCCTCTAATATTTCACTCTCTTTTAAAAGTGAACGTGCCTCTTCTGACATCTCTCTCAATTTGGGGTTTCTATTCTTTTTTCGAACTGTACTAATGACTGGATCGCTTGATACTAAAAGATAATGAATTTGATCTTGCATAGTATTCAGTCGAGATGTTTTTCTGGAATGATGGAGACGAACATTTCTTATTACTTTATGTAGACATTCTTGGCATTCTTCTGAATAAGAACCAATTGGATATAGATGATTTTTCATCACCAAACCTCCATGTAGAAGTACTTTGTGTACTGAAGCAGGAATTTTATACCATGGATATAAATTTACAATAGTCGTAGCAGCTTTTCGACAATAAGATTCAAATTTTGCAATGTTAGTTAATACATGAAAAACATGTTCTAACACGCAAAGTCGCAAATAGTCGCAAAAAAGTTTTGTTTCTTTGATTTACTTAAAGGTTGCATTAATGTTTAACACAAACATTACATTCCCCAAAATCCCCCATTTTTTGTTTTGCTAATTTTACACATTTTCTAGATAACAATTTAATCTGTAATCTATGATATTGCCATAGTTGTTTTAATTAATGCTATCTTTTTAGTTTTCAATAAAAAAATATGCATGAAAATGTTCTAAACTGTTTATTATTTCAATAGAACTAAGCAGAACATAAAACTACAGACAATTTTTTGTGATATAGTAACTTCAAGTAAGTTGTTAGAACAAACATATTTTGTCCCCTCCAAGATATTTTAAGACAATGTATATTATTTCGTAGATTTTTCTTGCCTTAATGTAAGAGAATAAAATTTCAAATACTTAAATCAGTAAGTAGAAGTGTTTTATTTTGACGTGGAAATGGTTTTAATAGAATTTACTTAACCCTTTAACGCCGAACTTTTTTGTAGGGTTAAGTCTAAATACGTGTATTTGAAAAGTTAACGAAAGGCAACATGTGACGGTAAAGGGTTAAATTTGTTATTTTTGGTTTTTGACCGTTTTTTAACCCATTTGGCAATGTGCGCCGGTCGGGATCATCTTCGCTTAATTTCTGTAGGATCTGAAGTTTATATGGATGCCATTTGTGGACCTGAAGAATACGATGGATGCTACGTTTCGACACTCCTGTCTCGGCGGACAATCGCCGAAGAGACTTATTGGGACTCCTGTTAAAATGAGCCAGGATAGCAGTCGCTGTATCATCGTCAGTTGACCTCCTTGAAGGTCCACTGCGTGGTTTATCTTCTATGGATCCTGTTTCCTTAAACTTTGCAACAAGTCTGCTAACACAACTCTGTGTTATTGGCTCGCGGTCTGGATGCAGTCTGTTAAATTCAGCAGCGGCCTCTCTTTGACTCCGATTTCCTATGAGTAGAATTATCTGGACTCGTTCTTCCTTGCTCACAGACATTATGGCCTGTAGAAAGAGAAAAATAATATGAATTATGGTTTGGAGAAATCGAAAAATATGAATTTCTCCTATGATGCCGGACTTATGGGACACCCTGTGTGTATGACATAATTTTTCAAATTTCGTGATGTTACTATTATGGCAGGCAATGCATAAGAATTAAAATTAATATTAATGTTTTCATTATGATAAAAATAATAACTTTCTCAAAAGTTTCAGCCAGAGAAAATTCAATGAAACAAGTTTCATTCAATTTTCTGTGTTACCAGCTATTTATATTTTGAGGTTTATATATTTGTTTGTCCATTAATAATTAATACTTTACATGAAATGTGCATGACTGGGCCTTATAAGCTACTTTATAAGCTAATTTAATTGTAAATTGCATAATTTATTAGAGGTAATATCCGCATAACATCCGCACTCAGAAGTGCAGATGCGGATGCGGATGTTTAAAATGGTGCGGATACGGATGCGGATATCCGGTCCACCACTAATATATATATATATAAATAATTTCATTTCAATAAAGGTATATAATTATAACTATATATTAGGGTGGTCCACAACAGCGTTTTTTGGAATTTTAAATTCGGTCACATCTGCCCTTATTCTATTCCCCCACAAGAATAAACGTGCCAATTATCTTTGCTCTAGGACCTTTTTATGCACTCGCTCAAAATGAAACAATTTGAATAATGACTTGACAATTTATGACTGGAACATTTATTGAACAAGGATAATAATGACTTGACAATTTATGACTATATTATATATATATATTATATATTAATATATTCTGAAATTATAACAGCGGAACAAATAATGCACACAGTTGAAGATCTTTAGGTCTTCTTGAGACCAGTTTTAGTCGGCTCTTTGAATTCCTTGCGGTGCTGAGCAACTGCGCGGAGAAGGTACTGCTTTTGCGCTTCATCCTTCGTGATTGTACTGTTGAAAGCCTTAATGAGCGCAACTCCTCTTTCTGCGCAATCGTTAACCACTGCCATCTTCTTTACACGTTCCTTCATTCCTTGGTAAGCTGGATCTGTGTTCCAATCATTTGGTGTCTTGGACAGGAAAGATTGCGCCTGTTCACTTCCGTGCTACATGACGAGGTTGAAGAAGATTGCTGAACGTTTGGTGGCATAGAATTCCAAGGGATTGCTCGAGGAGAACGTTTTTCCGTCCACGCGCTTGAGTCCTTTTCTTTTTTCGGGAACAGCTACGATGTTGTGAGCAATCCTCTCCTTCGTGGAACGCGTGAACTCGAGGATCAAAGAGTGCCAAGGGGATTAAGTGCTCAGAAATGAACCACAAATGGCGCTTCATCGCGGCAAATGCCGCGTCGTTCGTCTTTCCTGGGTGAGCTTTCAGCTGGCGCAAGAAAGTGAGGTCATTCACTGGAGCCATGTATGCAACACTAGCCTCGTTCCAGTAGCGGCCGTAAAGGAGCGTGATAAGCAGGCTTAGTTCCTCGATGTTCCGTTTCTCGGTCTGAAGCAAGGTGAAGTGATCTCTGAATAGGAACACCTTGAGCGTGTAAATGGCCTTGGCCATCCATCGCGCATGGTGCATGGCTCCAGGGCTTCGAATTCTCACAGGACCGTCAAGCTTCCCTCCCAAGAAAAAGAGGCAGAGAAGCATCAGTTCATCATAGTCATCCCGCTGGCTCTTCTTCTTGACAGCCTCCTTGTAGTAGGAACCATTTCCTTCCTCTGCTCTACTGTTTCAATGAACAGGCTGTCGGGTGCACTCTCGAACTTGCTGCGATCAATGAAAAACCCAGTGCTGCTTGAAGCGCTTGAATAGGCCATTTCAGGTCCACTGGATGTTCCGAAACAAGCACCGAAGGCCGCAGCAAGGACGACTTCTACCACGTGGTGTTGGCAAGCGATCCACACCAGATCAATACCCAACTCCTTTTCAATGAGAGTACAAGCTCCAGCATGAAGTCTTGTGTTGGACGCAGTTGTATCAAAAACAAGACCTCGAACGTTGCCCCTCAAAGACCAGTCGTCCCCAAGCTTCAGGCACACCTGAGCTTGAGATGCTCCAGTTGCAGCAGCTACCATTGGAACTCCAAGGAGTTTCTCTTCGCCGTTACCGGTTACAAGCACAGCCACACGGTCCACCACCTCTAACCCATGGGAGATATCTGTAAGCAGCTTACTATCACAGTGCAAGAGAAGGGGCTCCTGGGTCTTGAAAGTGGCCTGATCTTCGCGGCACACCGCTTCACGTGTACATTGTCTCACGCGACGAATGGTGCTGCGTGAGATTGACACTTCGTCCAAGTTGTGCCCCAGCGATTTAATAGTTGCTGCGACCACTGCCATTCCTTTCCTGTCACTGATGTTGTGGCGATCCAAGGCTAAGGAAATGTCAGGCGTGATCACAGACTTCAATCGCCTAGGAGTGGAACGTTTTTGTGCTGACTCCTTAAAAACTACAGTATCTGAATCTGATGATTCAGATGTGCTTGAACTAGAAGCCTCCAGTTCTCCCTGGGACCATCTCGCATCCGCCTCGCGCTTGGCCTTCTCCTCTCGGTTCATCTCCGCCTCACACCGAATCCTCTTCCTCGTTTGTTGGTCAGCCATTTTCTTGTCAATCGGGCCAAAGCTGGAGGAAGTGGGATTATCGAGCTGAGCGACAAGGAAGTTCTTGTCCTCCTCATTCATCATGGTCTCGAGAGCCTTCATGACGTGAAAGATCGAACACATCGTCAAGGTCTCCGCGAAATATGTCCTCCTTCATTCTGTAGGATGGGAAATTCTTTGTGCGGTTTTTCTTCAGCCCCTTGTATTGCTCGTACAGTTTCAGGAGCTTCTTCTCAGCGTATCTGGTATCCGTCATTGGAACGTTTGCTTTTGTCCAAAACGGGATCAAAGCCTCAATGGTCATCACCGCACTGTTATATTCTGTCTTCCTCTCCTCCAGATGGTGGAACATGAATTTCCGGAGGACTTGAAGCTTGGTGGGGAGTCCTGCCCTAGTTAACTTCTCCTCCGCCTTCCCTAGTAACCACAACTCACTGCTAGACCGTGTTTTTTATTGCTTCGGCGGCATTTCTACACATTCCTACAAAAGAAGAAGCCAAATTTAGTCATACTATAGTAATCAGTCATTAGTGAGACACGTCATGCATGATTGAGCGACCTCTTAACGACACCTTAGACCAACCATACTTCACAAAGTTATTCACACTAAGTGTAGGAATAAAAGCAACAATGACCCAAAAGTAGGCTGACCATATTTTCTTGAGACAAAAACGGGACATTGGGATGGCAAAAAAGGGACGGGGGTTATGTAATATTCTGTATTCATGAAAAAGTAAGTATATAAACATATTGAGCTTACAATTATTCTTCAGTGACAGAACCCATACAGAACCCATAAAAAAAACGGTACTGTCCCGTTCAAAACGGTACGTATGGTCAGCCTACCCAAAAGTGAAATCTCAGATGCTAAATTTTCCCTATGCTTGTGAACCACCCTGCTATATATATATATATATATATATATATATATATATATATTATATATATATATATATATATATAAAAGGTACTTAGCCAGAGGCGTTTTTATAGGGTAGGCAGGGTAGGCTTTGCCTGACCATTAATTTTGTCAAACTTTAGAAGCATAAATATATCAATATAAATTAGCGCAATTAGACAAAATCTGTCGATCGCGCCCTCTTAATCCAATATCATATGATTTCTTTTTTTCATATTAGCTATTACAACCTAAAACGTCCTGCCTACCTTCAATGTATAATATAAATTCAACTAGTGTGGCGGATTTGATATATGCCATTTTTAATACAGAGTAAATGTATATATAGTAAGCGCCACGGACTTCCTACTGAACGATACATTTTGCACGCTTACGCTCATTATCAAGTCATCCCGTATGAAGAAATATGAGAAACTACAATTTGGGGGGGGGGGGGGCGTTAAAGGAAGAAGAGTGATAGGCGAATGGTGTATGACGTCACAAGGGGATGAGGTGTGTGTTTGCGCGAATATAGATAGAAAAATAAAGCTACACTATAAGTAATGAAAAATTGCAATGCATTGGGATCTCAACTGTGGTAATCGATTGCGTCATACAGGAACTAATTGAGAATCATACAGAAAAAGAAGACGACGACGCTATAGAAGCGATAAAGGTTAACTCAAAGTACTTCAATAATTTTGCAAAAAGGAAGTCGAAAAATCACACGACTATCGGACCTTTGAAAAACGAAGACAGTTCTTTAACTGATGATCTAACAGAAGTATCAGAAATATTAAGAGCTCAGTACGAATCATCTTTCAGTATCCTAAAAACTGACAAACTTATATGCGATAGAAACGCGTTCTTTAAAGAATAACTACAAGGGGAAAGTATAACGAACCTCGACTTTACGACAGATGATATTACACAAGCTATAGAGAAACTAAAAATACACTCAGCGGCAGGACCAGACAAATGGAAAGACACACTGATCAAAAACTGCAAGAATGCAATCGCTGAGCCCCTATATTGGATATGGAGACGATCACTAGACACGAGAGAAATACCGAGCATCCTGAAGAGCGCGAGCAAAGTCCCAATATATAAAGGAGGAGATCGATCAGGGCCAAAATCTACAGGCCAGTGTCGCTTACATCTCATCTTACTAAAATATTTTAAAGAATAGTTGGATAGAAAATCTGACTTTTTGGAAACTCAGAAAAAATTAAATGATAACCAACATGGGTTTCAGTCAGGCAGATCATGCCTATCACAACTAATGGAACACTACAACAACATTATTGATGCACTTGAAAGTAATGAAAACTATGATGTAATATACACAGACTTTGCCAAAGCGTTCGACAAGTGTGACTATGGAATCATAATACATAAACTGAAATATATGGGAATAACAGGAAAAGTAGGGAAACGGATATATAATTTCCTTAATGAGCGGCGGCAAGTCGTTACAGTACAAGGAATATTTTCATCAGAATCAGAGGTGCTCAGCTCAGGACCACAAGGAACAGTATTAGCTCCATTATTCTTCATAATCATGCTAATTGACATATATGAGGACGTTACCAGAGACAACACAGTAACATCCTTTGTCGATGACACAAAGATCAGGAGAAAAATAAGAAGCCCAGAGGATATAAAATCTCTGCAAACAGAAATGAACAGAATGTATAAGTTGACGGAAGACAACAATATGAAGTTTAACACTGAGAAATTTCCACTGTGACGGTACGGAAAAGGGGAGGACCTAAAATCCATGGACAGGAAATTCAGAGAAATTCTAAAGCAAAAGATTGAGGAGTTGTAATGACTGATGATGCGAAATTTGAAACACAAAATAAGATAGCAGTAAACAGAGCAAAGAGAATAACTAGGCAGATACTGAGAACCCTTAAACGAAGGGATAGGAATATAATGATTCCTCTACTGAAAACACTGATCATACCCAAATTGGAATACTGTTCGGTCCTAACATCCCCATATTAAAAAAGAAGACATTAGACAGCTATAAGGGATTCAGAGAAGCTTCTCAGCGAAGATCAATGGGTGCAAAGAACTAAATTATTTGGAAAGGTTACGCGAATTAAACCTATATTCACTGGAAAGGAGAGAGAGAGATACACTATTATTTACACTTGGAAAATAATGGAGAAACTAGCCCCTAATCTTACTCTGAACCCTATAAACCCCCAAACAACGGTGGAAAGTAGAAAAAGAAGACTGTGTCGTGTTCCCAAATTAAATGCTAGACAGGGAACATCCTTAACCCTAAAAGAAAATAGTTTTGTTGTGAGAAGACCAAGACTGTTTAATCAGCTGTCCAAAAAACTAAGGAACACGAGTGGTATTGCGATGAACATCTTCAAAAGAAGATTAGACGCCTGGCTCAGAACAATCTCAGATGAGCCGGGCGTACCTGGTTATGTGAGGTGGAGAGTACAAGAAACCAACTCACTACTTCACCAGGCCAACTCGAGAGGAGGGGCGACAAGCTTGACCTTCGTGAAATAAAGAATCATCGCACGGAACATTTGAAAGGTTGAAAGGTATGGACTGTATATAATCTGAAAACTTTCATTCATGCGTAACTCTTTTATTAAAACAAAGAATAGGAATTCGTATAATGTTTAATCAAAAGATTTTAATTAGTGATATGAAAGAAGTGATCTTCTTTATCATCCTTTTATTCTCTTTTTATTTTAAAGCATTTTTCTAAACATGAAACAGAGAACCAAAATCTTCGAATGGCAAATAACGGACGGTTCAGATAAAAAAAAATTAAATTCTTGGTTGTATTTATGAAGCTGATTTATGGACATAGGTTATTTTGTAACTCTTTGTGGAGGAGTAGTTACGTTTTAGTAACGACTCACGCGTAACTACCCGCTAGCTCAATGTGTTACAGAGTGATCTATGTACAGTTTCGATAAAAAGTTCCCCTCGAAACATCATATTTTTAAAAAATCATAAAAAATTAGTAATCAATAATGAATCTTATTTTTGTTTTTGAAACTTTATTACAACTCTTACCAAATGGAATAAAATATCCAAAGAAAAATAGAATATTACTAATTAGTAATTATTTTATGTTTCTTAGAAATTGTTTTGAGTCGAACTTTTTTCCGAAATTGCACATAAATCACCCGCTGACGAAAAATGATGAATTTTACTATGTTTGTAGATAGATCACTATGGTTTTGAATCATTCACTTGTCCCGTCATATTTACATTTAATGTTTATAAATTATACACTTCCGTATAAACATGGCTACGTCGTGGCCACGTCGCAACACCTTCTCCCGTTAAGTCAGCAAGGTTAAAAGACGCTGAGTCTGTTCAGTAGATGGATGGTGACTATCCTCCGCGTTGATGATGTAGTAACCCTTAGATAGTTCGGATCCTATGTAAAGTAGTCGGTCCCCTCTATCATACGACTTTCACCGTTAGGAAAGAAGTTCAACGATTGCAAGCGTTATTATTCTTTATAAACTTCGTATATTATAATTTTAAAAATGTAATTTTTTAAAAAACATTTGAAAAAATCATTTTAAGATAAAAAAATTATTTTAATATTTCAATATAACGAAGAAATAATTATTATTAAGCGGAGAACTTTTGTACTTTTCTGGAAAAAGAATTAGATTTGGGTTCTATTCTCAGATGCTCAAAAGGACTTAATTTTACGCTATTAATTCGTCATAAATTACGATAATTTAAAAGGTTAATTGACTTATCTTGTAATTGTTAGTTTTATTATGTAATAATGTAATAATTAGGAGGACCTTAGGCAGTATTTCTCTGATTTCCCATAGAATGATTACTGCTCCGGGGCCCCTCTGAATGCCCTGAGCGCATGCGGAGGTAATTCTTTCAGGCGTGGAGGCGTACATTGCGGATTCTATTCCTACTACTAATGCAAACATACCTTGATTTAACTTTACTTGTTCTAATGCTATCCGCAACAGAGAAGAAGCTTTCAGAAGGTACCGTCGCTATCCAACTCTGACTCTTACTTAGTTTATATTTCTACCAGGAATCGTGCAAAATCTGTTCTTTAACTTGCCAAAAATTTCTTCATCAGACAAAAAATGTGAAAACTTATCCAATTCTAATTTTTTTGGCTTTTTCTGGTGTCTAGCCAAGAACCTCTCCAACAACTTTCCTTCTTTCTCTCCTCTTTTCCATTCCGACAGCTCAAATACCATCTCTTCTCCTCATAAAACTGTTCCTCCATAAAGCTGTTCCTCCATCTCTTCCTCCCTGTGACTTAATTATGTTTGAAATTAGAATCTCTTCCAAAGATGTTTTTTCTGCCCTATCTGGGTTCAACTCCAAGAAGGCATACGGTACTGATAGTGTCCGTCCTGTTGTTCTAAAAAAAACTGTGCTACTGCGCTGACACCGTGCCTAAGCAAACTCTTTCGTCTTTGTCTTTCATCTAGTATTTTTCATTCCTGCTGCAAGTTCGCTTTCATTCAGCCTGTCCCAAAGAAGGGAGACCGTTCTCAACCCTACATCTTTCGTCCAATTTCTTTGATTTCTTCCCTTTCTAAAGTTTTTTAATCTATCCTCAATAGGAAGATTCTTAAACACCTTTCTTCTCACAGTCTTCTTTTAGATCGTCAGTATGGATTCAGCAAGGGACGCTCGACTGGCGATCTTCTTACATATCTCTCTGACTCTTTACTCCATGCTTCGCGTGGGACGGCTATGGAACACCTGACCTCTGACCCTTCTACTATCTCTGACTGGGGCAGAGAAAACATTGTGGCTTTCACTGCCTCAGAAACTCGGTTCCTTCATCTGTCTACTCGTCGCAGTCTTCCACACGACTATCCCCTTACCTTCAACAATACACAACTCAATCCTTCATCGGCTCTTAGCATTTCTGGTATTTCCTTTTCTCGTGATCTTTCTTGCAAAGATCGCATATACTCTTTCTAAAACGGTTTCTAAGAGTTAAGGTTAAGTGTGCTATACCGGCTCCGCGGTTTCTTTACCCCAACTCAGTTGCTGTCTCCGTACAGGGGTCTTGTCCGCCACTGTATGGAGTAGTGGAGTATGCTTCTCATGTGTGGGATGGTTCAACCCACACAGCTCTATTTGATAGAGTGAAATCAAATCTTTTCGTCACATCAATTGCCCGCCTCTTACTGACTGTCTTCAATCCCACTTCCTTCGCCGCAATGTTCCTTCACTCTCTCTTTACTATCGCTATTATAAGACACTGCTTTTCTGAACTCTCTAACTGCGTGTCTCCTCCTTTAAGCAGAGCACGCAGTACCCGACTTTCGACACATTCCAGTTTTTTTTTAACGTACAATTCTAAAAAGAATTGTGTAGTTCTGTAGGCAAATGTGTGAAGTTCAAAGATGTATTTTGTATGATTTACTAGATCACAAATAGAACAGTTATCATAAATTAAAGTTAAATCAGCTCTTTCCAGTTGATAGGTAGAATATTATTCCAGCAATAACGTATCATATAGTCGCTGCCGTGCACATGAAAAGAATCTCACAGACATATTGCCACCTGCTGTAAAGTTTAAAAGTTACGTTCACAATTTTTTTTATTGAAAACACATATGTAAGTGAGTAGGATTGATGAGTAAATAGCATTGACGAGTGAGTAGGATACTGGATAGTGCAGGAAAATATACTCGTATATTAAATAGCTCGCTTTTGAACATCAGTGTGCCCCTATATGCACTCTTTTGCCCAGTATACCAGCATAAAAACCTATGCGTGACGCTTTGTCGAAGCTTACAATGTTAATAATAGGTTTTCTTTACTTCCTAATATTAGGATTTTCAGTTTTGATATGGTGTCATGTGTACGTTTTGACGCAAAACGTGTTTTAATTTGTGTGTCGGTGGGGGTTCGGGAGTTGACTTGCATTTTTTTATGATTGTTAATTATCGAAAAACTCAGAAAAGAAAACATGTTTCATCAGTGTAATAAAATCGTTTTATTTCTGTTATTCAAAATCGAGTGATGAAATATAAATCTTCGGAAACTTAATAAGTGCTTTTTAATTGAAAATGTTGAATATCCAGTAACTGTCGATTCCATATCATGTGTCACTTTGCATAAAGGAATGTATAAGTTAATTAGCACTAACTAGCTAAGTAGCTAACTAACTAAGTAGTTTTTGCGTCCTTTCATTATTCAATAGGATTAAAGAGAACAAATTTGATTTATAAATAAGTCCAAAGTTTGTTTATTTATTATATATATATATATATATATATATATATATATATATATATATATATATATATATATATATATATATATATATATATATATGTAGGTGTCTCAGAAGTCGCGCACCATAGGCTTTATTCAGATTTACAAGGTTTACTAGGTGAAATGGTTTATAAGTGATGTTTAATTACAATATATGTTCTATAATGTTCGAATAATTTTGTACAATTTTGGTGGGGACGGCCACCTCCCTGAACTTGAGATTATGATACATTGGCAGGCAACTAATGTGATAGAACTGCCAACGATTATCACATATTCGTTCTGCCTATAAAGAATTCAGGAAGGTATCTTTTTTGGGCCAAAAAAGTCAATTCCTTAAGATGACAGTAAGCTCCAGTGAGGTATAAAATTAGCGCAACAACATTTACATTACTAAATGCAAAAAAACTTCACTTTTTTTACGTGAAGGTCAAAATATGAAAATAAAAACCCATACTAATAGACAGAGTTTATTTCCACGACAGTTTCGACGCCCACTGGCATCCTCCTCGGGTGGATACAGAAACACGAATGAACCAAAACAAGAGGGAAAAGCAGTCCGGAAGGGCATTTTCATTAAGTACATTCGCGCAAATTTTTTTTTTTTTAAAACTATCTTCCTCTTCTAAACATACAGATTCTATTATATTTTTTTTACATAATTATTACATTTATTATTAAATTTATTACATTTTATTGCATAATTATTTATTACAGAAATTATAAATGTATTAATACATTGGTTATTACATTATTGTTTATTATACAGAACTTATAACCGAAAAACGAATGAAAAAAGCCGATTAGGAAACAATCCAGAAACCAATGAGAAATTCGCACCTAGGTTAGATACCGTTCTCCCGACACTGGAAGGGCATTTTATTACAGGGTCCGCTTACAAGTACATTCCCCCAATTTTAAACTATCTTCTTGTTCTATACATACAGATTCTAATATTTTGACATAATTACTGCATTTGTTATTACATTTACATTTTTTTTTTTTTAACATTTATTATTATTACCTTTACCCTAATTATTAAATTTATAATATTACCTTTATTATTACATCTGTTGCATTTATATTTATTTCCACATTTATTCTTCCATATTACTAATAATTGCCATTTTTTATCACGCCAGCCAAAATAATCATGCTATAGATTGGGAATCAAGTAAGGTACTTTATAAATGTAATAATTATGTCAAAAGAAAAATAATATAATCTGTGTGTATAGAAAAAGTAGATAATTTTAATTTGTGCGAAGGTACTTATAAGTTAGACCCTTTAATGAGATTCTTGGTCAAAAAATCCCTTACGGAGTCGTGGGAACGTGTTCGAACCTAAGTGTGAATTTCTTAAATGTCTCTGGATTAGAATGTTTCCTTACTCGCCTTTAGTAAATGTAATAATGGAAGTAATAAATATGGAAGTAATAAATGTGGAAATAAATATAAATGCAACAGATGTAATAATAAAGGTAATATTATAAATTTAATAATTAGGGTAAAGGTAATAATAATAAATGTTAAAAAAAAAAAAATGTAAATGTAATAACAAATGCAGTAATTATGTCAAAATATTAGAATCTGTATGTATAGAACAAGAAGATAGTTTAAAATTGGGGGAATGTACTTGTAAGCGGACCCTGTAATAAAATGCCCTTCCAGTGTCGGGAGAACGGTATCTAACCTAGGTGCGAATTTCTCATTGGTTTCTGGATTGTTTCCTAATCGGCTTTTTTCATTCGTTTTTCGGTTTATAAGTTCTGTATAATAAACAATAATGTAATAACCAATGTATTAATACATTTATAATTTCTGTAATAAATAATTATGCAATATTAAATGTAATAAATTTAATAATAAATGTAATAATTATGTAAAAAAAATATAATAGAATCTGTATGTTTAGAAGAGGAAGATAGTTTTAAAAAAAAAAAAATTTGCGCGAATGTACTTAATGAAAATGCCCTTCCGGTGTCGGGAGAATGGGATCTAACCTAGGTGCGAATTTCTTAACGGTCGGTCCCTGGACTGCTTTTCCCTCTTGTTTTGGTTCATTCGTGTTTCTGTATCCACCCGAGGAGGATGCCAGTGGGCGTCGAAACTGTCGTGGAAATAAACTCTGTCTATTAGTGTGGGTTTTTATTTTCATATTTACATTACTATTTTATTAAGCATTACACTGGTCAACACTCATTTTATTGCCAATCATATTAGAGTGATTTTGGGGTAACTTTGTGGTGCTGATTCCGAATATGACATCGGTTTTGCTAGATTGGCTCTAATTTATGAGATAATTGGTACCCCATTGAAACACGTAAAAATGCAAAAAATTTAATGTTCAGGCGGAGCCTACTTACTGGTTGGGTGGCCGATGACTTATATACGGAGGGGGAATATTCTAGAATGATCGCGGAGTAAACACTAAGAATATTCGCGTGTCTCACCATCTAGAATGTTCCGGTAGTTTCCCATATGCACGCAACCCCAAAATACCCTAAATTCGTACGAATTTCCTTGGCAACGAAACAAAAAAAAAATTTTGTTGACCTGTGTTATCATTAGGGGCAATTAAAGAAAAATATACTCGTATATTATGATAAATGGCTCGCTTTTGAACATCAGTGTACCCCTCTATGCACTCTTTTGCCCAGTATTCCAGCATACTTCATTGCATGCATCCCTACTTACACGATATCAAAATGAAATTAACACGCTATACATTCATGTACACGTTTGTTCAGCAGCTGTATCCTAAACATCAGTGGCGACTGGCGTATAGGAGCGATGGAGCGGTCGCTCCCCCTTGCTTGAAACGATAAATATTAATTTAACAGATAAAAAATATATTAATTTTAAGATATTAAAATAAATATTCTTGAAATATATTTTAAAAATTCATGTGGCATATCATGATTCATGAGGCATTTTGAGTAAGCCTTCATACAGTACATAATATTCTAAACTTATAGCATAGCTTCAAACAGCGTACCCTGTTTGAATACAAAATAATATTGCAGCCGAATGGAGCGATAGATTTTTCGCTCAAGTAAATATAAATTATATTTTACTGTTGTAATGAAAATATAAGTACAATCGCGAATTTTTTTTATAATAACTTTATTTTTACTAATAGTTACTTCAGTAATAATGATATAAGCCATTTATATGTATTTTATTAAAATTATTACTTATTTGTAATTAACTAGAATTGTACGTCTGGCATAGCCGCATATGTTAATACAAGTATAGTACTCTTGTGAGCGGCAGTTGGATTCGCACTAGCCTATTGTGAGTCCGTGTTGTCGTACAGTGGTACATTATTATAGTCAAATTTATTATAGTCAAATTTATTCAACAATTATTTTTATATTTTATTAAAATATTTTTTAATACAAATTTATGGCTTCTTTTGACATATAAGTACCGTACGGAAGCACCATGTGATTGTTTATGTACTACAATTCTAAAAATTATAAATTTTATGAAATCGCACCCCCATACATTTATACCACGAGTCGCCACTGCTAAACATATACAAGAGTTACAAATTACAAGAAACATGGCACGCTCATATTACAAATAGCAGTTTATGATTTCCTGTCTTCTGAAATCTCTTAATAAAATTTTTATGTTTACCTTTTTGTTAATCAGCTGTGCCCTAAATATAAACAACTTATTACAACATTACAACTATTACAACAACTAAATTACAAGGCATGCCACTTTCACGATACAAATTGCAGCCTACGATTTCCTGTGTTTTTAAATCTCCGAATAACATTTTCTATGTCCACTGGGATGTCAGGATGTATGTGAAGAAGAGCAAGCCCTGAAAGTTGCTCTGCACCCATTCGTGAGCGTAACCATGCCTTTAGTCTCCTTATAGTTGAGAACGACCTCTCTGCGCTTGCAACACTGACAGGCAATGTTATCATGTTGTATATACTCTGGTCCAGTTCACAGCTGGTGCACTGTTGCCAGATAGCGGCTTACAAATACTTCTGAAACAACTGCACATTGCTTGAAAAGTAACCTCGAGGGGTACACCTACAACTTTATTAAAGTACCAAACATAACATCAAAATTCTGATCTGCTTATTTTTCACGCCTAAACCTTGGCCAGGTTTTTCCCCAGCTGACAACAGTGTGATGGCGAGCGGTATCAACAAATTGAGCCTACTATTCTATACGCAGTGTGCACGTTGAGAGAGTCTGTTCCTTTATATATTACATTTATCACACTAAAATTGTCCAAAGAAAAGCAACGGCGATTATTTTTACTCTAAGGTTTTAAAGGAAAACGGTTTGGGGGCGATCGCCCCCTTGTCCCCCTTCTAGATCCGCCCCTGTGTGTGTATGTTGCAGTGAAAAGCCGAAATTAGTCAATAAGCGTGTTGACTTATTTCGGCTTTTCACTGAGATATATACACTGTGTGTGTGTGTGTGTGTGTGTGTGTATATATATATATATATATATATATATACTCGTATAGTAAAGCCTCTCTATATAACGAAATACATCAGCCAAATTGCTGTCGTTGCAGAGAGGTTGTTCGTTCGTTATAAAGAGATTTTCCTTTGTCGATATTGTAGTGTATATTTTAATGATCCATTTAGACCCTCATTAGTTAGTTTACATATTTTATAAAGTACTGTGTCTTATACAGTATATTAAATGATAACTTAAAAGTATTTTAAGTATTTAAAAGCATTTTTCCAGGATCTTTTTCGTTTGACGGCCTGTAATATTTTTTAACATTACTCATTTTTTATTGTCCAGTTTTAATCGAGGATTTCAAAAATAACATTCATGTTTTAGAGAAACAAATAGTGAGGCAGTTATACATTTTAATTTAGAGAATATCATATACGCTTTAAGATTCCAAAATCCCCGAAAGTTTTAGGTCAACTGTACGCTCATGACGATTGGTTAGGTTAAGTCGTGATATTGTCGTTTGTTTTGACAGTAAACTAACGAAAATATCATGACTTAACCTAACCAATCGTCAAGGGCGTACAGTTGACCTAGCCCGGCATTCTGTTAACCTAACTGGGCATTCAGTTAACCAAACCAGTTGGTAGAGTCTAGAATTTGACGGTCCCGTAGCCATGACTCGTTTTTTTCCGCCGGCCGTCAGACCAAAAAGATCCCAGTACTGTTTAAAAATATATATTTTAAATGTTAACTTGCATATAACTGCCTCACTATTTGTTTCTCTAAAACATGAATGTTATTTTTGAAATCCTCGATTAAAACTGGACAATAAAAAATGAGTAATGTTAAAAAATATTACAGGCCGTCAAACCGAAAAGATCCAAAACGTGTTTTCGGTAAAGAGAGGTTTCCGAAATATCCAAGGTGGTCAGTAAAGAGGGCTTTCTTTATAGTGGAGTGTCGTTATTGAGAGGTTTTTCTGTATATATAAATAGTAGGGACCGACCGAAAGTACTTCGGCACTTTCAGAACCGAAGGCTCGACTTTCGGCCGAAACCAAAACCGAAAGTAGAGTACTTTATATGAAAGTATTGTAATATAAAGTGGAATACTAATACTTTATATGTAATGTAATTCAATCGCTTTATTATTCCTTTTCATGCAAAACGTAGCACATAATTAAAGAAAACTCAAAAAACATTCCAAAAATATTAATGTTCATTAATGCAAATTAATGAGAAAACTAAGACATTTCGATTCATTCAATATTCAAAGTTCAAATATTTCAAGTTTTTTGAAAGGAGGATGACATCTTCAACGTTTACTGGGATCAAATCCGCTCGTTTGGTGTTGATGACATTGCCTGCAGTAGAAAAGAGTCGCTCCGATTCCACTGAACCCGTAGGGCAGTTCGGTCAAGTTTACTTTCGGGCCGAAACCGAAACCGAACTTCGGTAGGTCCCTAATAAATAGGAAATCCATAAACCTAATGTGTCCCTGAAATGAATACCCCTTCCCACTCTTTACGTTAGCCTGGTTCCTGTTTTATCTTATTTTTCTTAAAATAATTATACTGTTCAAAACTCCTGTGATTTCGTCGATGAAATCACTAAACTTCCTAATGCCCACAAATGTTTCATGGTTAGTTTCGATGTTGAAAGTTTTCTTACTAGTTACCTCTAAATGAGCATTAATGTTTGCCTTGATTCTCTCTTCCGGACAAGCGATCGTGTTGTTGTCCTCGTTAGTACACACTTTAAGATCTTACTTCAATTAGGTAACCGTTCTGAATTCATTTTCCATTTTTAACTAAACTATATGAACAATTAGATACATTGGGTTCATTCCTCGGACCATCTTCATGAAAATGTGTGGTTTGATGAGTGTCCTCTTTATTTCCGTTCCGTTTTTTATCATAGATATGTTGATGATACATTATGCGTTTTAGGGATAAGTCCCATTCTAAATATTATTCTTGAATTATCTGAGCAAGGAACATATTAATATTAAATTCACTATGGAATCTAAAACTAACAAGAAGTTATTAGAAAGGTTCTAAATTTGTGTCTTAAGTTAATCGTAAGCCTACATTTTCTGGTCGAGCTTCTTTAATTGGTTTTCCCCTTTTCGTGTTGAATATAATGGCTAGAGCCCGGATGTTCAGGGAAAATGCCACAAATGCCTTTTTTTCGCCTATGTTTGCTTTCTACAGGAAAAAGTACCTTTTTCGTCATAAAATGCCTAATTTGCCCTTTTTCCATTATTTTTCTAGTACTATTCCATTAAAATCTCAAAATAGTCCTATCAGTTTCTGTTACGTATTTCAGTTTTATATAACCTTTGGTTTGCTTCCCCCCGAACTGTTCATTCTGATGAAGGTCAAGCTTTTCACTCCACCTTAGACCTACAGTACGGCACTGAACTTTTTAAAGCCTCGTCAGTGACTCAGCTAAGTAACTACCACGTGTTCGTTCTGGGCCACTCGTGGTGCAATGATGAATCATCCGATCTCAATAACTATGTGGACAGGCAATCATCTTGCTTCAATCTTGTGTAGCACAATCATTATTTGTTGCATTAACTTAATTGAATGTTTGTTTTATTTGTGTAGTGTTCAATAAACCGAACTAAGATCAAATCAAACGCTTACTGGACTTACTTAGAATAATATATTATATATTATATAATAAGACCGTATTTTAGAAACCCTAAAAAAGTCTTTATAGTACAGTGTTGAAGACGTTGGGAGCCTATTTGGTTATTTCTGTACGATGTTAAATTGCTCTTATTAATAAAATACGGTTGGCTTCACCGTATTTTATTCAAATATTTTCCATATACTTTACAGAAATTTATAAAGTACTCTCAGTAATAACATTCAATTTTCATTCAAGATGTATTTTTTTGTTATCATTATATTCATACAATTAAAAAGTTAGATCTAAATAAGTTCTGAACGTAGTATTATATGTCAATTTTTTTATGCCACACAAAAGGATCCTAAAGCTGAATGCAAAAAATGCGGGATACTTATTTCTCAAGGTGGAAAGGATTTAACAAATTTTACTGCAACTGGACTCAGCAATTATCTTTGTAATAAACGTCCTGGCACTTATGAGGTGGCTTTAGCAGAGAAAGAAACTACTAATACTGATGCGTCGCACCCTCCACTACCGATTCCAGGAATTAGCAAGAAAGTTGAACCAGGCCAACATTAAGTCACTGTTTTGAAAGCAAAAAGGTGTTGGGTATTAATTCAAATTAATCAAAAGTTATACATAAATTACTAGGTGAAGTGATCGCCGCGGACAATCAACTATTTTCGATTGGTGACGATCCTGGTTTTAAGAGACTGATTTATGGGTTGGAGCCTCGATATCCTATTCCCTCTCGTAAATATTTAAGCCAAAAAGTTATACCACAAATCTATGATTCTATGCGTCAGAGTATTTTAAGTTGATTGAATGAACTTGCTCTTATGAGTTTTATGACAGAGCTGTGGACATCTGATGCTAACATTGAAGCTTTTATAAAAATACATTTTAAGTTCCATTTCAAATTCCAAATTACATTATTTACCTTAATTATCAAATATTCGGTATTCGGTTAAAAACATATATAGTAGCCAATTTATAATTATGTATTTAATGACCAGTTTGTAACCATGTTTGATGCGTAAATCCATACTATAAGGAATGATGGTAATTACCGTTATTTGATAATAGTTATAAATGATTATTATTAATAAATGCTTTGGCCGAAGTCACCAGATCATTCAGATCAAAGAATGTTACTAATTAAGTTATTAATTAGGTTGATTAATAGAAGGAGTTTTCTTCCTTTATTACATAAAATAAATTGATTTAAAAATGCGACAGAATTGCTGATTGTTTACATTGGAAATAATGTGTACACTTGAATTAATGCTTACAATATAAATGATTGTTATTTAATAACGCGCGCGGTAAATGGTTAGTCTTTATATAAAGTTCGATGAATGACTCCAAACCCGAGTGGAGCTTACATGAATGATGTTCACAAGATGGTAGCTCGTGGGTCACTAAAGCTGGTGTTTGAACTTTGAAGTGAGAGAAGTCGAGGTGCGTCCAGAGGTCCTTGTAACAAAGTTGAAGCGCAAGACAAGCATGAGGACATGCTTTGAGTGAAACTTCGCGATGTGACGTCATCTTAGTCGTGCTTCTGTGACGTCATCTTGATCGTGTTTGAGTTGATGGTATATCGCTAATTGTTGCCGGAATATTGCATAGGTTGTTTGCAAACGACTCTGCATCTTCAGTGGGTTACGACCAGTAGTCTTCCCTCACAGAACGAAGTGAGCGAGAAAAGAAGAGGCGTTTGATGCAAGCGATAAAAAAGTTTTCTTCCTGAGGAGCGTAGGTCCGCTGAGGCTCTCGCACGGCGAAACGTAGAAAACGTGGCATGAGGTCGGGTGCTGGGAAGGGAGGAATGGGGAGGCTGTGGGACGGGAGGGAGTAACTCGACTAGTCCACAGGGAATGGAGTTGGGGTAAGGCGGGAACGCAGAGCAAAGTGGGGAGAAGAGAGGATGGAAACAAACAGGAGTAGTGAATCCACGGAATGATGCAAACAGACAGTTGAAGAAGGCAGGGGACCGTCACCCTGTGCCTTGAAGAGTGTCTGTGCTTGCAGTACGCCCTCACGTTGCGTGGATGTGTGTGTGCTTGGTTGAAGAATGTTTTCTTTTTAACCTTCTCGTAGGCGTGGGGTGGGGGGAAAAACACACGTCGTGCTTGATGAAAAATTCGCTGAAGTAAGGGTGTCGTCAGAAGAGGTCTTGCCAAATGATAACTCGCACAGCGGCTGAAAATGACCGTTGAATATATTTGGACAAGGTTTTGACGAAACAATGTGCAGGAAACTTCGAAGCGAGGGAAGCTTGGGGGTGGGGGTTGGTCGACCATTAGCCGGGAAGAGATGAGAACGGGGATTTACCCCCTTGAAGACGGGGGAGACGCTGGTCGCAGCTCTTGGTCCGTTGCTTCATGTGGCGAAAATTTTCAAATTTGGTTCGTTTCCTTATGTGGAAGAAAACTGAATGGTAATTACAGTTTGTTAATAATGTCACTTAAAAAAATGTTTGCACTGATTTCACTTATGCTTTGGTTGGGTATTCGATTGTCAATCCGGATGGTCACCAATTTATAGTAGCCAATTTATAATTATTATTTGATGGCCAGTTTGTAGCCATGTTTGATGCGTAAATCCATACCATAAGGAATGATGGTAATTACCGTTATTTGATAATGGTTATAAATGATTGTTTTTAATAAATGCTTTGGCCGAGGTCACCAGATCATTCAGATCAAATAATGTTACTAATTAAGTTATTAATTAGGTTGATTAATAGAAGGAGTTTTCTTCCTTTATTACATAAAATAAATTGATTTAAGAATGCAACAGAATTGCTGATGGTTTACATTAGAAATAATGTGTACACTTGAATTAATGCTTATTTATTAAAATTTGCAGTATTTAATAATATTTTAATAAATAAATCTTCATTTGCATACCTTTTTCTCCATACGAACTCGCATAAACAGTAATTTTTGTTGTTATTAATGTTTATTTGTTGTCTGCTTAGACCTAGTTTAGTTTGAATATTAATGTTGTAGTGAAGCATATGATAATGCAGTGCTGTGATCTATCTACTTGCGAGTTGCCCCCGGTCAATTGAATGCCAGGTTAGGTCAATTGAATACCCGGTTAGGTCAACTGTACGCCCTTTGGTTAAGTCATGATATTTTCGTTAGTTTTAACAAAAATATCACTACTTAACCTAGCCAATCGTCAAGGGCGTACAGTTGACCTAACCGGCCATTCAATTGACCTAACCGGGCATTCAATTAACTGGGGTCCACACAGCAATCTCGTGTCCGGGTGTCATAAGCGGTGTAAACTAGATAACGGTCATGCGCCATGCAAATTAGTGCGCATATAAATGCAATTTTTTTCGTATGTTGCGCATATTTCTCGAGGAAAATAATGAAATTTTCGTTATTAGAATATAAAAGTTTATAAGTATACAAATTTTTAGCTAAATCCCGTGGGGTCGTCCATTTGGAAAAGATCCTATTAAGGTGTCTGTCAGCAAGTCAGCAATCAGATTTATAATTAGTTTGAATATTTTAACATTCCATCAGATGCCTTGTTGTATGATATATATATATATATATATATATATATATATATATATATACACGAAATTCCTCAACACGGCAACCTTGCTTTCGAGAGAGAGTCGAGGTGCAATGGTGGCGTAGGAATGCTTG